>VYXB01001585.1:629820-690802 GCA_013397135.1 Pachyramphus minor
CCGCTCGGCTCCGTGCCGCGCCCCGGCCCCTGCGCTCCGCCGGCCCCCAGCGCGGTGAGTGCGGCGGGCGCCGGGAGGTCACGGAATGAATGGGGCGGGGGGCCCGGGTGGCGCGGGGGGCCGGGCGGTCACCCCGCGGCCGCTGCTCCTTCGCCGTTCCGCAGCCTCCCGGCCGGGAAGAACAGAAGCCCGGAGGCGATTCCCTGGCGGGGGGTCCTTGTTGGGGGCAGGAGCGAGCTCGGTGTAAGGTTAAACACTGGGTTAAGGATTTTCGGGGCAGCATTGGTTAGTGTGGTGAACCTTGCAGAGCTTTGTCTAGGTGGGAGCTGGGAAAGCTGTTCTCATTGGTGTGAGATTTTAAACGCGTGCGTGAGTCGTAATGGGAGCAGTTCTTTCACTGCGTTCGTTTACAGCGTCTTTACAAGGCCTGGCGGCTGTTCTGACCCGCGGCAAAGGGCTCTGGTTGATGTGTGCAGCATCTTGCATGAGCCACTCTTGCAGTGTTAAGCAGCAGTGCAAAGGAGAGAGTCTGTGTGTGTGCCCTCATCGAAGGACGATTAGCAAGATATCAGCTATTTTTTAACAACAGAACACGGTGAGACGTACGAGAGAGCAACTTACAGAAGTCTCGGCCGTAGGGCTGGACGCTGAAGTCAGAGCAGTGAGTTACAGAGTGATAAGTTAGGGTTACTGTCCTTCCCTTGCGTCCTTGCATGGCCTTCTTTCATATGCAGGGAGGATGAAAGGGTGTCCTTGAGCCATTACAGTGCTCTTGTTTTGCTCCCTGTGTCCAAGGAGAGATCTCAGTCTGCATACAAGGAGACACTGAAGCATGAGAAGCAGGTTCTTTAGTTCTAGGTGTTCTTGGGCAGGCTTTGCAGGCTTTTCCGGAGGCAGTTTGGTGAACACGTGGATTGCAGTGATTTCAGGCTGGCTCAGCCCAGCAGGGCCCCTGAGTTAGCCTGTGTTGGAGGGCAGGGCCGGGTCGTCCTGGCAGGACTCCCAGGAGCAGAGCAAAAGTTGTACTTCCTTTCTCAGCTAGACATCGTGTAGCTGGGACTGTGCCTTCCGTCAGGCTCCTGGGCTATGTCTGCAGGCAGAGATCATTGGAAACATTGCTAGGTTTGGAAGTTACGTTCTGGACATCTAGCAGGGAGATGGACAGGTGTAAATTATCATAAGCAACAAGCTGAATTGAAATTGCTTCAGGGAAAAACAAGGACATGTTCTTCTTCTGTTAGTGTACTGGTTTACTGAAATAGCTCTTGCCCTTTTCTCTGTGCCTTGACTGTTGCAGTCCAGATTTATCTGCAAGATAGGGAATGTTTGAAAATTACACCTTGCACAGATACAAAAGCAAGGTTTCGTTAGGGCAGTTTTGGTAATTTAACTGATAAGGCTCCTAAGCTGGTCCTGCAAGGGGAGAAAGTCCAGCGTTCCTGAGCGGAAGAGTCAGTTAAATGAGCTTATTGGCACATTCTCTCGCTATCACTCATATCTCACGTGATATGGAAGGAGATTATGAAACTCCCTTTGGTGCTGGGTTGTTAAAATGGAGAAATAGAGTAGTGCTGATGAACAGATACGTGTTTTTTGTAGTGAATGTTTTCTGTCAGTTTAAAGCTCTAATAAATTAACCCTGGTTTTATTTTGTGCAGGTGTGTCACTTTACCCAAAGAAGTTCAGCTTTGTCATTTCCAAAAATATGTAATATATTTTGGCGGTAAGTTGAAGAGTCATATTATTGTGTAATGGGTGAAGACACAGTTGTTGGGAGAACTGAGTAGTTACACCTGTGAGCTATAAACTTTGTTCAGTCTAATACGTAGTTAGATAATTTTGTGTAGACTGCTGCTGTGGTGCTGAGTCTGAATCCAAGTCCTCTGTCCTTGAGAGTAGCAGGCAAAGCAGGAATGCTGCAAGAAAATACATATAGTTCACTTTGGAAAAGGAAATATAATAAGAAGCATAAACTCCATACTCCATGAAACAAACAAAGTAAATCAGGCCTATGCTTGATGCATACAGGTGGAGTATATGGAAAGGTTTCCCCCTTTCCTGATGAACTTCCATAGCATCATCATGCTACCTGGAAGTATTGATTTAATTTATGATGTAGTTGGGTGTGAAAATGAGAAAATTTCAAATCCAGTTCAGGAATATTTTTCCAGGAGTTTACAAGAGAGGGGAGAAATGAACAGAATACTTGTATTACGGGAAGATGAAGGCTTTATCTCCAAATCTCCAAACATAGGCTATACTATCTATACTGTATTCAAAAGGAGTACATTGAGAGCAATGTAGTTTTATGTGTCTCAGAAGACTTCTGTCATCTGTTAAGGATGGGGGGGGGTGTTCTTGTTCGCCAAATGCGCTTTGCCAGCTCCTAAAGGTGTATGATCACCAGTATGTAACTGTGCTGTCCTTACACCTGACTGTCTGGCTGAAAAGAGTGTTTTTATGCCTTCATATATTTTAGCCATTTGGTTACATCTTGTGTGAGGAAAGAAGAGGAGGAGGAAATGCTTTCAAATGTTTCTGTTTGGGGAATCAGGGAAAGTTTGCTTTTAACAACACTACTTCTTAAAAAACACTGTCACCAGGTTTCATCATACAAGTACATCCCACTTGTGCAGCTGCAGTAAAACAGTTAGTGATGAAAAATACCAAGACCCTTTTCAACTTGGTAGAAAAGACCTGAAGAATCTCTATGAGGATATTAAAAAGGTAAGGGATTTTGGTGACTATTTGGTGAGGTTGCAATGATTGTTTTTAATAGCAGCCATCAACTTGGAGGACATTTATTGAAAGAATATCATTTATGTTTATGGACAACTGTCTGAAACTTAAACTGAAGGCAAAAGGAGCATTTCTCATATTTTATAGAACCAGAATGCATTTTTTTTCTCCTGATTTGCAGTGATGAAATATATTTATGTTTCACATTGTTCATAGTAATTTGAAAAACAACTTCAGTTTACACTGGGTGGAGTGAATGCAGGCAATAACCTTATACACGCATATTGTTTTACATACACTAAAGAGATTGTGACTTCTATGCTGAACCGTTCTTGTCCTTTATGTAGGAATTACTTGTCTCTGCAGCAGAACTTAAGGAAATGTGTGATTATTACTTTGATGGGAAAGGAAAGGCCTTTCGACCGATGATTGTGGTGCTAATGGCTCGGGCTTGCAACATTCACCATAATAATTCCAAGTGAGTTGGTCACTTTTAGATACATAAATCATATTTGAAAGTTATAATTCTTGTGTTTCCAAAAAATATGTCTAGTAACTTTATGAAAATAAAACACTTCTCAGTAAAACCAGATTTTAAGTTTCGTCAAGCTGTATTTCTGTAGTTACCAGTGCAAAAGGCACTGCTGGGTTTATTACATTTCTGTGTATGAAATTGTGGACTGGGCTTGTAACTGGTAATGGATAAATAATGTTGCCAAATTACAATATTTGTAAGGCTTTTAGTCAATTCTAGCTTCTTGCATAAATGCTTTATTAGAAACTATATGAACTTCATTAAAAGTATTTTCATTTGTAACCACTCCTGTTCCTGTTAAGCTCTTGTGACAGGTAAGAACTATGCCACGAGAACAGACTCTCATAGTTTTTTTTCAGTAATTATGCAGAAAAGCCATTAAGCAAGTGGTATGATTATATTCAAAGCTGTGAGACATTCGAAACAGTCAGGAGGGTTTTTCCACCTTCTAGGTGCAAGTTTCTACACTGTAATGTAAGATTCTAAGCTTAGAGCTGGTGTAATCCTTATGAGCTTGTCTTTTGAAAGCAGTTTTAACTGAAGGGAACATCGTGCTTACCTGTACTCTCTATTGCTCGTTGCTCTGGCTCAGGGCAAATGCTTCTCTCCACACATTCCTATCAGCTGCTATGTTTACATTTTGAGGAAGGACGTTGGCTGGAGTGTTCTCTGCCTTCCAGCTACGCTTCCAGTCTTGCCTTGTATAGAATTTCAAATAGCAAATCTTTGTTCCCTTTCCAGAAGTGTTTCTAGACTAATTTGTCAGTGTTAAGGGGGATTTCTCTGAGCTCTTGTATCAACTTTTCTGTAGCAGTAGTTTAGTGCCTTGTTGGACTTGATTACTACCTCAGAGCATGGCATATATTTTGCTGTTTTATGGTACCTCTCCCTGAATACCCCCTCTTATGCGAATATGGTTTTGAAGGAGAAAGCAAAACCTAGTTGGCAGTGTCCTGTCCTGTGTGTGCCAATCCCCCTTGTTTTACAAAAACATTGTCCAGGATTAGTAAACTTTGCTCCAGCGTGATTCTGTTCTCCATTCAGGACTGCTCTATGTCATCATCTCAGAGATAGCAAAAGGAATAGTAGTGGTTGTGAAACATCCTCAGGGATGTCCTTTGTCACAGCACTGATTGGCTTAATATTTTCATGAGGGATCTTGACCTGAAAAACAGGAACATGATGATGGCACTTTCTGATGACAAAACCATTCTTGATGATGAGCCATCTATGGTGGAATGTAAGAAAACACAATAAAACAAAAATTTCTGCTTGAGCTCATACGCTTATGTGTGTCTCGTTAGGGCATAACCCCAGTGTGGTTTGCAGCCACCTCCTCTATGAAAAACCTTAAAGTTATCCTAGCATGTGTCAACCCTAGTATATCCAGTTTAGCTCTGGGATTGTATAAAACACTTTCTGAAATCATCAGATTCAGTGTTGTATCCCCGTGTTCAAGAGAGGTCCAGCTAGCTTCAGGCATGAACTGCAGAGATAATTAGGGAGAATGAAGACTTGTGGTCTGCAAATTTATCAGGAACAGGGTGAAAGAGCTATTAAGACAAAAACTTATATTGCTAAGAGGATGGAAACTTAGGAGACTTTTAACAGCTGGGGCAGTTTTTGGAGCATCTTTCTAGTCAGAATAACAGTAAAAAATAATTTTATCTCATTCTAGTGTGTAGCATGAGGAGCTTATGAACGAAATTATGCTTGCAATACTGAGAAGGCTGGAACTGATGTCATATAGTGTGGGAGTTGAAGAATGAATCAAAGAGAAGTAGTGGTAGAAAGACTGAATTTGCCTTTGTGCTCAAAGCATATTTGCTGTTTTCTGACATATGTGTATGCTCAAGGACATATTTTTGTCCACACGTCTCGAAACCATCAAGACCAGTTTTGAGACCGGCCCTATGCCAGTGAGAAAGTGTGATGTCTGAATTCAGGTGACACGTATGTCTGGGGCAAGTGTTTGCTTTGCAGTAGCCAACCCTCAGGATAAGTGCTCTGATTTATACATGCCTGTGTCATTTGGCAGCTTTTGTACATCTGTTGCAGTTTGGTGTTTTGAAAGCCTCCTCATAATCTGAATGTTCCTTGTGTAAGCCAGACTGATTCACTGTCTCTGATTTGTTGCTTCTAAAATGAAAGTCTGAGTGGGGAGAACAAATGTTTCAACAAAGAAATATAATGAAACCTCAGGGTATTTACCTTTCTCTTCTTTGCCTCTTGCCAATTTCTCTAAGCCTGTGACTGTAATTAAAATCACATATGTTGGTACAATTCTTCACTGTACTGCTCTTTGGTTCATGCATGATGACCAATGTTTTTTGAGGGTTGGCTGGGCCATGCCAAAAGAATGTACGTCCATACTGTGGGTACCCACTTCCTGTGAGCTAATGAAGTTTTATGGCCATTTCCTTTTCTTTTGCTTTCAGGCTTCTCGAAGCAGGCTGTGTCACACCTGCTCTGTATATACATATACTTCCAGTTCACACTGATACTGCTTTCATTATTGTTGTTTCTTAAAGTAGCATTGTTTCCAGGTGACAGATTGTTCTTCCAACTGATTAATGTTTGTGAGGAAAATTGTATATGTAGAGAACGAAACACTGTGTATTTGTAAGTCTGCTAGTCTCTCTGTAGACCCAAGGGGAAAAATACTTGCCTTTCATTCTGCTTCTCGCAACACTTTTTTAAGATGTTTTTCCTCTTTCAACTTGTTGCCTTTAAAGCATTTTATCATTCTTTTCCTCAGTTAATACTGATTCTTCTACCAGACTTGTTTTATTTTGTTGAAGCTTTGGTTCCCACACATGTGGTCAAAGACACTGACTGCACTATCTGTAGACTTGCAGGGTGAACCAATATCCTGTGCTGTTCATCCCTAGCATTTTTCTTTTTTATCCTGCCTCTGGGGTTTCTGTTACTGATGTTGAGTTTCTGCTTCATCTTGCTGCCATTTTTGACTGTCATATAACTTGCTGGACCCAGCATGCTTTTGCCTGCACTTTCATTTGTTGGGGTTATTTTTTTCTTCCTTTGTGCAGTACTTGTATAAAAGGAATACTTTGCTTTGTTTGGCTGTTATAAAAAAAGGACTCAGCTTAGTAAGGTTGATCTTAGGAGGCAGTGCAGAGAGACCTCTTTGTCTTCACAGAGTCCCACCAGAGTAACTGAGAGTTCTCAAGAGAATGGAATGGAATGCCCAGATAGCTCTGCTTACAGGTTAGGTGACAGGATCATTTCTGTCGAGATTTGAGGAAGGCGAAGTATTTAGAATACCCTCAGCAGGTTAACTGTTTTTCTAGAGTGAGGTCACTTTATTGTAGTTATAATAAGGAAAATGACAGTTGTAATAAAGAATTATCTGAGCTATTATCAAAAATATAAGTGGCTGAAGCACTCAAATAGTTCTGTGTTGGTATGTTGTTTCTTTTCTCTTGAAGTTGGAAGTGCCAGAAGTCCAAGTCCCTTGGACAGTGGCTTTTTGCTTATTGATAGCAACTTAGCTATGTGTGAGAGTGAGAATTGTTGTAAATAGTTTAAGCGGAGGTCATACAAACCCTCAATTTCACACATCCACTGGCATTTCTTCACATACCTGTGCAGAATTTCACAGAATTACCACTTAGCTTGACAGGAGCTAATGTTTCTGTTTAGAGTGTATTCTCCAAAGGTGTTTGCAAATAAGAGTTTTTGTTTCTATTTCTGCAGGCAAACTGAAAGAGACAAAAAAGAAAGGGCCAAAGAAGTACAGAGACATCTCAATAGAGAAAATATCGAGCACAGATTTAGGGGGGGAAAGGGAAGTGAATTCATCAGAATAGTGTGAGAAACATTTATATATAATGACCGTGCTAAACTCGATAGAATATTTCCTAAAGATATGAGGACCTGCCAGCAACCTTTGTCCTCTTTCACTCCCTAAACTGTGGTTGTCAGAAGCCTGTACTCTGCTGTTTTTCAGGTGCTATGCAATTTGCTCCCATGTTAACACATACATTATTTGTGCTTCCCCTAGTTTGTAGTGCCCCTCCGTGTCATGGACTGTGTTTTTGAGATGGTTGTTTCAGCCACAGGGGCTTAGCAGCAGAAATGTATTTGTTGTGTTTATTTAAAAAAATTAAAAAAAAAAGTGTGGTTATAACACAGAAATTTTGCAAGTTCTTTTGCAAATTCTCTTGCAATTTCCTATATAAACTGGCAATATTTGCTTACTGGCAAACACATTGCAGAGCTCTTTGTTTCAGAATGTAAATACTAGTTTGCATCATTTTGAATTCCCTCCTAACTGTTTGTGGGTTTTTTAATTTTCTTTGAAGAGGGATATTTGGAGGGAGAGACATGTTTGGGGTTTTTTTTAACCTGTAGGGTCAGCCTTGGTCTTATTCAGAGTACATGAAACAAGTCCTGTAATAAAAAACACCTCAAGGTACTGTAAGTCAATAGAACCTTATCACAGAATCAAGCAGAGGGGGTCCTCCTGAAAAGAACAACATGCTTAAGGACATAAAATTTAATATATTGCATGTGTAAAAAGATAAACTTACAGTTGTAGAAAAATTTCTGTGAGTATGTATCACCTACATTATCATCTTAGGCATCTTTACTTTGAGAATGACCTAAAAATGGCATCTTTCCACTTATTGGATAAGTGTGGGCCCAGTTATCTATTGACTTGAGTTGTTGCCACTTTTTGCTTTTGTCTTGCAAGCAAAGCTGAATGAAAAATGGCAGGGAATGAGAAGGATCCTGTTTCTTGTGTGTTTTCCCCTAAAATAGGCATGCTCTGATTCAGAATTACTCTCACAAGATGCTTGTAGGAAACTATTGCAGATTTTTTTTTTCCAGCAATGGAAAGAATCTTGCTTGAGACTTTGTGGAAATAGTAGTTTAAAAAAAACCTTTCAGATTAAATTATCACATTTGATATAACATTCTGGAAGCCAGACACATGAACCATGAGCATTCCTATGCCATTTTTAGTCATTGTCAGAGATGACATGCACTAAAATGCAAAACTTTTCAAAACCTGCTTTTGAAATATCTGGTTTTGTACTGTCTTCATACTGCTGAAAGATTTTTGTGTGTCAGTTGAGTGTTGCCATTTACTGCTGCTTCCCAGCAGGAAGTCCAGTCTGCTGACATTATTAATGAAAAAGGGAATTCCCAAAAGGAGACCAGTGCATGAAAGAGGCTGGAGAGCTTTACAGTTTTTTGAAGGTAAGTTTTCTCCTACTTAGTAAGAATAGTTTATTTCGGAAAACTATTTACACTGAACTAGCATTTGATTAAATTATTACTCCACAGTAAAACTTGCCTTCAAACCACCATGAAAGTTTCCAGTTCTTATTTTCTGTTGTGTAAAAGCCACATTTTCACAGCCTGTGAGCTATGCATTCATCCTGCTATTGTTCAAGATGTAAAACTCCCACTGACAGTAATGCAGAATTCTGTGTAGACGTAGGTGTCAGAATGCAGTGTTATGTCAGCAGACTGCAAGATGTTCTTCCATTTTGTGATTAATCACTACATTTTAATAGACATAGGCAGTGCAGGAAGGTTTTAAATTCCCTACAGCTGAGCTGGATTTATTGTCTTTTGTTTCAGTTCTTTTTTGTTCTGCTGGAAAATAGTGTGATTTTCTGTGTTGTCCGTATACCAGAAGTAGGGTATCTATATATCAGAAGTAATTTATTCTTTTGCTGAGGTTTTTTTTGGTTATTAGATTTTGTTGGTGTTTTGTGTCCATGTTACAGCTATGACACAAAGCTGGCTGGGATAGCCATTTCTGGGATCCTGCATGCAACCCATGATGAAAAGAGGTAGAAAAAAAAATGGATACAGAACAAGGCAGTAGCAGTGGGATACTAGGGTAGATGGTCCTTTGTGAGAGCTAGGTAGGCTGTTTTATGCTCATTTTGCCAGTCTTGTTCCCTAGATATTTGCTTCTATGTTCTTCCATTACCTTCTTTTCACCTAGTTTAAAAAATGAAGTAGGTGTGAACTACTGAGAGTTCTGACTCAGCTGTGCTAGATCTTCCCAAAGGCTGAATTCCAATAAGTGTTAGGTAGTTGGTGTTTACAGTCCTAAAGCGATTGCAGTATAATTCCAGTTAAGTCCTCAGGCTTTTGAAGAACCTCTGAGGTTTTAAGGTAATCAGATAACATAAAGGATAAGATGTCTTTCCAATGTAGAATACCGGTTTCTGTACCTTCTGATCTCTCCAGCTTGCTCGTTAGTAGAGTTATCCAGCTTTGGAGTTTGTGATGCTGGTTTATAGGTAGAGCAATACAGTGATAAGGAAAACCTAAAACTCCTCTACAAAGGTACCTGGCATTCTTTTCTCTCCTGTTTTTCTCCTTGAAACCAAGCGTCCTTGATGCTGTGCTATTTATCACAGTCTGGATTTAAAGGGATTAGAATCAGTAACGCAGGAGTTTTGCAGTACTGTTAATACAGCAAGGTAGAAATACGCCTTTAATAAGGATGTAAACATCCCATTGCACTTACTGTATTAATGTGATCTTAACTTCTATTGTCTTCCCAATTCCAGGTTTGAAAATGGGATTCAGACCACAGAAAAGCTGCGACAGCTGTTTTCACAAAAACGTGGTTTCTTTGTTTTAGTAGAGTTTTCTTTTAGAGTATTGCAGCATATATAACTGATTTAATTGTTTGACTGTTCTTGTTTGTAGATTTTAGGGAGGTGCAAGCAAGCCAGCGCTCTGTGGCCATAATTGCTGAGATGATCCACACAGCCAGTCTAGTTCATGATGACGTTATTGATGATGCAAATTCTCGCAGAGGAAAAAGGACGCTTAATCAAATCTGGGGAGAGAGGAAAGTGAGTTTGCTAATAAGTGCAAGACTTGCCTTTGAATTTCAGCAAAGCATAAACTACTAGAGTTTTTTAAAGTTACTATCCCTAGGTCTTGGGATATGCTGGAGAACGTATGAAGAGGTTTACACAGTTTGTGGGTGAGACAAATGTGTGTTCTTTTTCTGAACTGTTGAAAACAGTAGATAATGAGTATTGTAGTGTGTAGTGGTGGGCCCATTCAGCCTCGAGAAGAGATGACTGAGAGGGGAGCTCATCAATGTCTGTATCAGAAGGGAGGGTGTCCAGAGGATGGAGCCAGGCTCTGCTCAATGTTGCCAAGCAATGGGACAAGAGGCAAAGGGCAGAAACTGATGCACAGGAAGTTCCACCTGAACATGAGGAAGAACTTCTTTACTGTGCAGTGACTGAGCACTGGAACAGGTTGCCCAGAGAGGTTGTAGAGTCTCCCTCATTGGAGAGATTCAGGAACTGTCTGGACACAGTTCTGTGCCATGTGCTCTAGGATGACCCTGCTTGACCAGGGAGGTTGGACCAGATGACTGCGTGGTCCCTTCCAGCCTGACCCATTCTATGATTCTTACTGATTTTACATTCCCTATGCCATTCTCTGCAGTGCTGTTGGAATACCTTGAACTTGTACTTCATCCTGAATGCCGTATATTACTCTGATTCAGTTGTGAAAACAAAAATGTTTTCAGTTCAGCAGGAAATTTTTTTTGAGAGTGTTGTTTCTTCATAGCTCATTACAAGGAAGGTCTTAACAAGAAAATGCAAGGAAGGAAATACACTGCTGACGCACCAGAACTTAGGGCAATTCAGAGTTCACGTGGTGTAACAGTCACAACAGAATGGTCAAATAGAGAACTAATGTTCAAAAAAAACTTCATAGGCAAAAACATGTTCAGGTATTGCATACAGGGAGGACAGAGCTTATATAGAAAAATGTAAAATTGAAAAATTATTCTGATTTCAATATTTGGTGATCTTCTGGTTTTTTCTGTTACAATGAGATATTTGTGCTTTATGTAGGAAATTTACGTGATGTGAGTAGATCTGCCAAATAAAGAAAATTATCTCTGCTAACACTGGAAAAGACTTAGATTTTTTTTTTTTTTCTTAGGCTGTTCTAGCTGGTGACTTCATCCTCTCAGCTGCTTCTGTAGCTTTAGCACGAATTGGAAATACTACTATCATCTCTGTTCTAACTCAGGTGATTGAAGATCTGGTGCGTGGTAAGGTCTTTTTCTATTTATTCTTCAGATTTGCTTGCCTAAGCAGTAAACCCACAAATAAAACCTCGCATCTGTGCATCTTTTTAGGTGAATTCCTCCAGTTGGGTTCCAAGGAAAACGAGAATGAGAGATTTGCTCACTACCTCGAGAAGACTTTTAAGAAGACTGCGAGTCTTATAGCAAACAGTTGTAAAGCAGTATGTACGTCTGTCTCTTCTCAAGTTAACACACCACACTGTGAGCTTCAGAGCTAAACTCCCAGTTATTGCTGTTTTCTCTGGAGACCTTCCAAAGCAAACCCTTTAAATGGTATTCAGCCAGAATGTGAATGGGTTTGAGACTGTGAATTTTATCACAATTCAGCTGTATAGCCTCCAATATTGTTTTTCACTTTTTCTTTTCTGTTTTTTATTCATACACAGATTTATTGTTATCCTCACTTGACTCAAAATAAGGATCACAGTGGCAGCCTTTAATTTATGAAATTCTCCAACCTTGAGGCAGTGATTTTTCACCTCAGTTGATCATTCTTGAGCCTATAATTTGATTTTAAGTCATCTTTGGCATCTATCCCTACTCGTTGGTACTGAAACCTTAAATGATAACAGTGGGAGGAAACAATTAATTGTTTATACTGCACACCACATTGTAAAAGAACAGAAGCATGCACTCCTTGATTTGTCTGCGGGTTTTAATTATCAATTGCTATATCCAATTCTATCTGTCATTCAGTTCTGTTACTTGATTACTAAAAGATCCAATTCAAGATTATGTTCTTATTCAAAAATACATGTTTAGTTTTAGTGCAGAAAATGGAGAAAGTGGGCAATTATCTGACCCCAAGAGAGTTTTTATTTTTTTTAATTAAGCAGTATATTGGTGTATTCTGGCATATTCCGTAGCAAGAGGGAGTTTTAAGAGAATTAGACTAAAAATCTGTGCTAATGTTAATCATCTTGTTTTGTTCTCAGAGAACTGGTACATTTGTGCAAGAGACAGCAGTAGAAAATTGCTTGTATCACACAGAATGAGTGACATGGATTTTGTAGGGAGGGAAAACATCTTTCATTCTAGTTGGAGTAAAGAAATTAAGTCTTCTGGATTGTTCATATTAATGGCAATATGCCCTTGGCAAGAATTTTCTTTGCAAGTCTTCCTTTGTATCAGTGGGCACCTGGACTAGTAAAGAGCATCACATTATTCTGCTACCCCAGACATACACAAGTTTTCCTGTTGACTTTAACAGTCTCTCTAAAAGGATTTTTGCAGATAGAAGAAATCACCTTCCTACTGGGTGGATTCTCCTTACAAATGTGCTAATTTGAGCTTTTCCCTTTTCCTGACTTGTGAGGGTTAAGTCTTTAAGTACTTCCCTCAGGATTGAGGCTGTAATGCTGGGGGGAGTTGGTGTTTGGCTGCTTTTCTTCTAGTGGCTGGTCTGAGTTGTTCCATTGCTGAATTACTGGAATTTTATAAGCGCTAAGATTTGTGTTATAAAGGAAAGCCGAGTGAGAGACTGTCTTTCATGGCAAAACCATACGTGCTGCACAGAGCAGCAATGAGTTCTATATGTATGTCTCCCTCAGTTTCTTTCTGTGTGGATTAGGAGAGCTCCATTGATAGCAGTGAAAAGGGAATTTTTTTTGTTCGAGATGGGGAGTTTTTTTGGTGTGTTTGGGTTTTGACACATTTTTGTTCAGATGGCTTTGGCTGCTAAGGAAATGGATGGAATCACAATGGAGTTCTGTTTTGTAGTGAAATGTAGTGAAAATGATAAGATCATCAGTTCTAGCTTGAAATTCAGTTAGGGAATCAAAAGTATTCATATTTTGTTTTTAGGGACAAAGCTAAGGAGAGAGATGCTAATGTGCTGTTAAAAGCAGTTCAGTTCCTGTTAATGGTAAGAAAAAACTGATTTGTTGCTGTGTATAAATAAAATGAAAGTATTAACTGGAAAGATGTCAAAAAAGTTCAGGTGGCATCTTAGCATTCTACATTCTTAGAGATGGAAGAGTAGAATATTCCTGGAAAAATGTCTGAGCAAGATTATAGGGTCTATCAACACGAGTCTAGTCACTGTATTAGATACCTTCTGCTCTGCCAAAGCATTACTGCATTTAAATCAAAGTCCTTTTAAGTTAGCAAAATACTTTTTTTAATAGACAGAATAGTCTGTTAAAGATGTTAGAGCCATCCCAGTCTCCAGTCTATTTCTACAGTAGTTGTGCATGGGGGAATGTTACAAAGTTTCAGTCAAAGTAAAAAGTTGCAAAAGGAAATGGTGGCAGATGGCCCAGACGGTCATTGAAGCCTTAGTGACTGAAAGGCATTTTTCGAAGAAACACGAGAGGTGACTTTGGTTCAAGAATTCAGAAACAGTAAAGCTGAAGTGGAATTTCTGTTTAGTCATCAGGCAAGCTGGAGATGGCAAAATAACTTGAGCAGGTTCTCTTTCTTTTTTTACCCTGCTATAATGTGAATTCCTGAGCCTCATAAGGCCATTTATATTTTGCACAGCATACTTTCAGAAGAGGGATTAAATCATGCTTGCTTTGAGATAAGTGTAAAGTAGCACTTGAGATTCTTGCTTTCTGTATTAGGAGAAAGCATGCAGCCTCCTTGTGTGAGGCAAGGCTGTGTGTGGAAGGTCTGCCTTAGGGACCGAAGAAAACAAATAGTCTGCAGCTCTGGATCTACCTGTGAGCTCCTGCTGTAACTAGTTCATCGTTTGGTGTGTGCACAGGGCTCCATCAGAAAACCTGCAACAGTGTGGAACTGGTGTCTAGGAAAATAACACCTGTGATCCCCACCAGCAGAATTGGTCCCCCCAGCCCAACTAAGCACAGAGACTGCAATAATGGCCAATGACAGATGTAGAGGAATAGCACCATAGAGGAATAGTAGTATCCGATATTATGGTCAGCCAGTAAATTTCCTCATTATTTAAAATATAGTCAGTCCTTTGGGGATATTTCTTCTATATAATGTTTGCTATGAAAAAGAATCGCATAAATGTCTCACAGGTATTCAGGCAGATAACATTTATGTAAAAGTACAATTCTTCTTAAACAAGTACTTGGTTAGCATGTTAAAATGTGTTATTTGAGAAAAGGTCAAATGCATGAAAATGCAGGTTTGGGACAAGATAGCTGTCTGCAGTGTGTGGGGGCTTCTGCTGTGTAGTCATCTCCCTCTCCCAGGGAGGCCTTCACCACTCCCTTGGCAAGAGCAGTTACAAAAAGGAATTTGAAGATCCTGGAGGAAGTAAGGACGTGCCTGCAGCAGGGAGGGACAGGGACACTGTAGATGCATCACTGCCAGCATGGCCAGCACATCCAGGGCAGGGACTGTTCTCTGTTCAGCACAGGGCTGGGCTCCCTCATCCAGGACAGATATGGACACTGTGGAGTGAGTTCAGCAAAGGGCCACCATGATGGCAGGGACTGGAGCAAATGATATTGCTAAGAGCTGGTTGTAGTCTGGAGTAGAGAAGGCAAAGGGGGAAATCTTCCTGCCATCTCCAGCCTTGTGATTGGAGGGCACAGAGAGGATGGAGAGATGTGCAGTGAAAGGACAACTACATGGAAAAATTCAATTGGCTCTTAGGAAAAATTTCTCCATGAGGTTGGTCAACAGGTCACCCAGACAGAGTGTGGGATTTTTCATCATTGGAGTTGCTCAGAAGTCAACTGGACACAGCCCTGAGAAACCTGATCTAACTGTGAAGTAAACTGCTTTGAGCAGATGACTGGACCAAATAACTTTCAGAGTTCCTTTCCAACCAAAACTATTCTGTGATTCTACTGGAGAGAGGAACAGTGCTTATGTCTAGAACAGCAGTGGATGAGCCATGAATGAGAAGGCAGGAACCTGACTGCTTCTAGAGATGGGCATGGAGGAGAAAGGCTGGAGAAGGGGAAGATTTTAGAGCCTTTTCCTTTTTAGAAATTTAGGAGTGCAAGAACAAACATCTCTTGTACTGTGTATACAAGCATATCCTGGCCCAGCAGCAGGTTCTCCTCTTTGACCTGCAGAGCATTGGTAGAAATGTGCAAGTGCTTTCAACACCAGCTGCCATATTGTCACATATTAAACAACTTTTTATTGCAAGAAGTGTGTTTGAAATAATACCAAGCAGATTGACTTGCTTTATTGAATTTGGAGAACATTTCTAAAGAATTTGTTCCACTGGGTGTTAGGATTTTTCATCATGATTTAGTGGAGGACAGCTCTGAATTCTTGCAAGATTAAGTTTGTCATTAACAAGTCATATCTATTGGGGGACCTGTAAGATGTTTTTAAGGGGTGAGCTTTATAATTTAAACATGTCATTGTATTGACTTGGTTACCCTGATTAGTATTTGCAAATGCATGCTATTATCCCAGTGTGGCTTCAGTTAAACTTCATTGGGATTGACAAGCTGCCTGGCTGCATCCCGGTGAGTGTCCAGGTGGGGGCAATAATCTACAAGAGCATTTTGAGAAATTGTGTCCTGAAGGGAACTCCCTGGTAGACATGTTGCAGGTTTATGGTTATGGTCAGAGGATTGCTCACTTGAGGATGACTGGCAAATCAATCTCCTGGATTTGGTCTCTTTTTTTGTCTTCTTTTTGTCTATGAACAAGAAATGTTCATAACCTGAACAGGAGCTATACAAGTCTTCTCTTGCAAAGATGCGGGAGTTAATTGTGCATTGATGAATTTTTCTTGTGTTACATTCTCTATCTAAGGGTGTTTTTTTGCATGTACACACACTGGTGGGATTCTTTGTATAGGTGATGTCTGTGTTCCCTGAAAACTGTCCACCAACAGGAATAGCTCTGTTTTTCCTGACTTTTCAGATTAAATGAGGAAGCTCCTCTCTTTACATGGCACTTCCTCTCTGCCTCTGCCAACTAGTGCCCGTTCTGATCCTTTGCCATTAACCAGGATTTTGTTCTACTGAAATCCATATTTTAATCCTCCACGTGAGATGAAATGTGGTGGTAGGTAAAGATTTTATTGAAACAGGGTAAATGCAGTCCCCCTGCCTTGCTGGTATTACGTGATTTATATTACAGAAGCAACCAGAAGTTTGCTAGGCACGGTGCAGCAGTGTATGTATCTCTGGGGCAAATACCACTGTTTAAGAGACAAGTACCAAAAGGAGGATAAAAGGGCAAAATACTCCAGTTTGATACTCCCTAGCAACATCCATTTAAATATTCCATATTTGCAGTTCCCTCTGTTTAATAGCCTTTAGGATTCTGTATGATTATTAGACATTAGTAGTATTATTTTCCTGCTATACCATCCTCCTCTTTTAAATAAAATTGGGAAATGTGAGATGCTGTTAATGCCTTCGGCATCCAGATTCCCCTGGGCTTTAATTATTATCCATGGATGCAGGTTATGAGTGGGAGGTGTTCTGATGCTCAGTTATGAAGTGCACTGATACATGCAATAATGAAATACATGAAATAATCTGTAATCTTGTGCCATCACATTTACTAGCATATAATGCTGTTTCTTATTTCCCTCTTCATGTTCACCTTCAGAGCTACTATTGGACTTGCTTTTAATTTGGGGTTGGTTTGGGGGTTGGTCTGTTTTTGGGTTTTTTTAATGATCCTACCTTAGATAGTCTTAAAGAGAAATTTATATAAATATATTTGGGTTTTATATATATCATGTGGTTTTCCCAGCATATATTTTTAGCCTTATGTTAAATAAAATGTATCTTTGCTCCTTCCATTAGTCACAGCAGATTTGGAATGCCTGCAATAAACCAGGATGGATTTTTGCCCCATTCATAATTGCTTTATTGAAGGATGAAGTAAATCTGAGTATTTAAATATAACCAACTTGATTTTGTGAAGTGTATAAGCAATGCTTAAATGCAAAAGCATAAGTGCCCTTACTTTGAGGCTAGTTATTAATTCTCAAACCTTATGTCCTGTATTTTAGTTTTGTAGAGTTTATTCAGCAAAATTTCTGTCTCTCAGCTGATTCCTTTATCTGTACTCAATTAAAATGTTTTGTTTATCTCAGTTTAGTGATATTTTTGCCAGCTTGGTGAGCTGCCTTTTCTTTGCCACTAATTATCCCTCAATACCTTTGCCTGCAAGCTAATTAACTCATCTTCCTGAGCAAGTCAGTTACAGTTAACATCACCTTGAAAATAAATCTTCCTTATCTCAACTGCCCCTCCTGTACTGGCTTCAACACCTCCAGCATTGTGATCTTTTATGAGACATGTAATGTCCATTTATCTGTTGTCTGACCTCCAATTACCCCCTAGCTGATTTATATATGTAATAAATTTAATTTCCCCATCACTGGACTGTATATGACCACTAGCCTGCATGTGCAGTGCATCCACATTTTCTTTCTTTATCCCTGCATTATAATTTTAAGTCTAATAAATATTTAATAAAGCTAATCTCTTTCCAGACTTGAATGTAGTTTTAATACCACACTGCTTTTCCGCCTTGTTTCCTAGTAAGCTTGGCTCTTTGTGTGTCTCCATGAACAGAGAGAAGCAAGAATGTGCCCATGTCAGCTTTTTTTTTTTTTGCCTTTCCCATATCCCTCCTGCCTGTGCTGGCTGTCACACCTATGGTGAGGGACTAAAAGTGGATGCTAACTAAAACTTTCTATTTACTTGGGGTTTTTTGTCTTTTCAGGTTTCAATTCTAGGCTGCCCTGATCCCAAAGTTCATGAGATTGCATACCAGTATGGAAAAAATGTTGGCATAGCTTTTCAGGTAGTGCTTTTGTTGAACTAAAAGGAATCTAAAGTCTAAACCTCTCCAAATTCCCTTAGAAATCAAAGTGGGCTGTCTTAATCCTTTCTGCAAATCTTCTCTTTAACAAGGATTACTCTGTATTTAGTTCTCACTTTTAAAAAAGAAAGTTTCTAAATACTCTGCCTGTTTATTTTTTTCCCAGCTAATAGATGATGTGCTGGATTTTACATCATGTGCCGACCATCTGGGGAAGCCAACAGCAGCAGATCTCAAGCTTGGATTGGCCACAGGCCCCGTCCTGTTTGCTTGTCGACAGGTAAGTCAACAGGAATCTGCTTCCTCGAAACAAAAAGTGTAAACTGGTCTTCACAGCACACACCCAGGTCCAGCTCAAACACATCAAGGCATCCACAATAAGCAGGGCCTGGGCCCGTGTGAAAAATCTTCAGGATCAGATGGATTCTGTGTGCACACATGTTCTGACAGACTGACAATCACCTTCCTGCACAGCTCTTCTTACTATTAGGCCCTTGTAGGTACTCGCAGAGTATCTGCAAGTTTTATTTAGGTTATTCCTAAGTAGCTTCTTGCTTATGTTCTCTCCTGAGACATGTTGTTCTTCCCAGGCTTGACTGCGTATTGAGGCTTTTTTGCCAGGTTCTTGGCAAAGAACTGGGGGCCAAGAACTGAAATCCCTGCCTAGCTTTTAGGTGGATTTGATATCATCATCTCTTTGTCCTCAATTATTATCCAGTTACAAACATGGGAAGCTTTCTCTTCTGAAGGCTGGGTAAGAGAAAAAGGAGTGTCATAAATAAAACAAACTACAGAGAAATCAAGATTTTTAGTGCCTTAAAAATTATTTGGAGGAGTTCAAGAAAAACAGAAGCGCAAACAGCACCAAAAGAAACATTAAAATTGGTGCTAATCCATAAACAGGGAAGAAACTGGTTTAATACATCTTGCTCAAGTTTCTGGTTCACTGGAGGAAAGAAGATTTGAGGCTTAAAAAGCTGTCCTTCCTACCAAACTTCATAGCATCATACAAAAACTGGCACATCCATCGAGTTCCGGCAGAGCTCTAGTCTATGAGCTCTCAGTGGAATTGCTGAGAGCTTACATGGGAAAAGTTTTAAATCATTAAAAATAACCCCACCCTCAGCAACTTTGATATCTATTTCTCTCTCTTTTAAGAAAGAGCCTGGGGCGGGGCAAGGTGGAACATATGCATGTGTTTGCTTCCTTATCCTTAGGGCTTTTACAAGGATCCATAACTCAGAAAGGACAGGAAAGCACAGAGTATGGGCCTGTGTTAACAGTGCAGACAAAATGCATGTTGAGAACAATCTTCTCCATGTTCTCAGTCTCTCCCCACATAATCATCCGGGGGATTCGCAAGCATGTTCTTGAATCATTATTTCAGATCTGTTAGTCATCAGCAACTGGAGTCATCTAACGAACAGTGAGAGACTCAAGCAGAGAAAGAGGATGAAATTGTGAAAAAGTTTGGTTTTGTGTGTGCTAAAGTTACAGAGAAAAACAAGACGTTGCAAATGCTCTTGATTTTTGGCAGAGAATGGGTGACACTGATTGTCTTGTGGGTGTTGAATATTCCAATTTTTTAAATTAAAGCTATTATTAATTTGTTTGGGTTGTCCATCTCTGACTTTCAAATTAATCTATCTTTTAATTAGCTTTATAAGATAAATTGGTTCATAATACAGAAATATAAGAAAAGAAAATCTGTCAATTCTATTTTAAAATCTTGTTCTTTGTAGGTCAATTTTAAATGTTTTTCTTCATTTATATCTTTGATAGATGGGAAGCATATATTTTTGCATTGAAAGATAACTTGACCATCTTACAAAGTTTTCCACATCAAATTCATTTTCTCTGCTGAAAATTTTTTGCTGTTTTCAAGAAACTGGAAGAACAGCACCACAGACTTAACAGATACATAAGCAAGGCATAAGTGCTAAAAACAGGTGGAGCTTTAACAGAGACTTATCTTTGCTGCTCCTGAAAGATGTTTCATCTATTTGTATCTGAGAATAAAAAGTCCTGAGCCAGGACTTGAAGACAATCCAAAATGTAATTGTTAATTATAGGCTGTCTTTTCAAATTAATATTATTGCTATCCTGCAAACCCCTTCATGTAGCTGGTTATCCCCGAGTTGTCTTCTGAAAAACCTTCATGCTCTGGATCTTTAGAGACAGACACCTTTTCTTCTCATCCTCTCCCCTCCCTCTGAAATACATCTTTGTGCATTAGAGTATTAAGGAGAGGCTTTTATAGAAGATAAAAATGTTTAGCTTGATGTGATACCTATTTATTCAGTATTTAAAGTCAGTTCACTCAGTTAAAAAAAACCCACCCCATTTATTTCTTAAGGAAATATACACTAGTATATGCTAATTCTAAAGCCATTCCTACACTAGTACAGCTGAAGAATGAGGGTGTATTTTTATTATAAGCATTCCTGTCCAGTGCTTATACACTGCTAAATCTGCAGAGTGGCTAATAACAGCTTTGCCTTACAGGTTTGGGGATTTTCATATCCTTTAGTGCTTAAATATAAAAAGTGATCCCAGATACATGTATGAGTCACCAATAAACTTCTAAATGCATCTCCAAGAAGACTTCATATGAGTAATACAGAAATGTGACAGCAGTTAGGGATGGTCTGTTTGTACCCAAACGAGGTTGTGGAGCTGCAGTTCCAGGACCAAAGGTGTGGTAGGAGAGCAGATCATTGTTTATAAATGTACAGCAATAAAGTCATCTTTCTTTAATCCTTTCAAACAAGATGAACCAACACCTCTTTCTTTTAAAAAGAATTTTTCTGCAGAGTAGGTGCCTTGAGTTTTGACCCTACTTTGTTAAGCACCACGTTCTTCTGTTTCTAGGCCATCTGCAGAAAGACCCTTCACGTTTAGTGATGTGACTGTCTCAGACAACTGACTTGAGTTACCTACTTGATTTGTAGGGAATTGAGCATGGACTGCTAACTACAAATGCTGCGTGACTGAAACCAAAATACCTTATAGTTGTGGTTTCTCTCTTATCTAAAAAAAAAAATATCAGTCATTAGCTTTCCACAGGGCAGAGCCTGGGTGCATAAAATAACAGCACAATAGAAAGTGGATATAACAGCTGAACAACAAACCTCCTGTTTGCTGTTGTAGATGGGGAGGAAGAGGTGCTTCTTTGAGCTGTGCCAACACTAACCATCATCTGTGATAGAAAAATACCTGAAGCAGGTTATACTCCAGGGAGTAGCCATATCAGAAATTACCACAGTAGATCATCTGCTCAACATGATGAAATGGCAGGTGCTACCTTTTGCTACCAACTGGCTACAGCTGGCAGAGCCAGACAGTTTAAGTTTTAGATGCTTGGGCTTTGCTGTACTACAATCCTATGCAGACTGCAAGTATGAACCTAAAGCTATATCCGTAATAACAAGAGCGGCAGGGGCAGAGGTCTGTACTTTGGTGTCATTTTGACCTTAGCATGGCAGGCAGCTACATGGAAAACAACTCAAAAGCAGTACAAAAACCTTCTCCCTTTGTGCTTAGTTTCCAGAAATGAATGCTATGATAATGAGGAGATTCAGTAAGCCAGGAGATGTTGAACGTGCTTGGAAATATGTGCTGCAGGTAAGACCGACAGCAAATATTTCTGCTTTCCCTGCTGAAGTCAGTCTGAAATTCATTGTCTCTGAAGTAAAATAGCAGGGCTGCATTGTCAGATACCTGCTAAGTAGCATGCAATGTACAATGCCAAGTTAGAACTCTTCTGCTGTCTTACTGGCACAGTGTTTTAAAAGAAATTATAGGTATTGAAGAGCTTTTTCTTTCTTTTTTTTCCCTCCCATAGCATAAAATCCACATAATAAAAGTAAAAAGCTCATGCATGAACTCAGTTCCTTCAGCTGAGGAGTAACTGTATCCTACAACTGCTGTAAGTGGCACATCATTACCAGTCAGTACACACTCCCTATCACTTTTAATTGACTCTGCTCTGAAAAGACTGAGTAATGGTCTGTGCAAAATTAATACCTATTTTTTCAGAAGAGCACATTTTTTTGTACAGGCCTATTTAGGGCAGGAGGGGAGGGGTTAAACCATTAGTTTCTAATATGTTACTAATACCAGTGCTATTTTATAAGTATACTTAAATTTAGCATGGATGAGTTTTAGTATTTTGACATTTGGTCATTTAACCCTTTCCTTTCACTGTCTTCCCCCCTCAGAGTGATGGTGTGCAGCAGACAACCTACCTCGCCCAGCGCTACTGCCACGCGGCCACGCGAGAGATCCGCAAACTGCGGCCGTCCCCGGAGAGAGAAGCCCTCGTGCACCTGACAGAAATGGTTCTCATGCGAGACAAGTGAGACGACAACTTCCACTCGTCCTGGCAGCTACTTACCAGACTGTGCCTACATTTATTTCAAAAGTTATTTGCTTCCGACACAGGCTACCAAAAATTATTTTTTTAAAAAAAACCTTTTTTTTTTTTGATGTTCTACCTTTTTTTTTTTAAACAAAAGTTGAAAGTGTTTTACTGCAGGAAGCAATGCAATTCAGAGCAAATCAAACTGTGCTATACAATTATTTTAGTGGGGGGCTATTGATTGTGGGGGATGGGGAAGATGTTTACATGTTGATGCACAAAGGCCACAATGAGAATAAATATAAATCAGTGTATGAGAACTGAAGTTGTTCCAAATCTCACTTGTTTACACTAATAAACAGAGCATACATGCACAGGAGCTGGTAAACTCCTGTGAATAGAGATGGTTTGATTGCTTCCCTGGCTGTTTAACAACAGAAGCAACTAGAACTGTGCAGATGATACCGGTTTACTATAAAAGACTATCTTTCTGTAGATTTTAATTGGTTATATACATCAATGAGTGCCAATTCATAATGAAATACAGGTATGCTATTGGTGGCTACTTGCTAGCAGTTAACAAGATGCAGAATTTGAGATTGCTGCAGTTCAGATAATGAAAGGCTCAGTATTTCTAACTCACACAAACTAAATGATTCACCAGCCAGTCAAACCTGCAACTGCCTCCCCTTCCATTGCTCATTTACAGAGTATATTCATTACCCTTCTAGAAGCCTACTTTGAAGTCCCAGACACATTTCTCTCATGGTAATTATCCTGTACTACCACATTCCTTTTCAGGTTATTTCAGCCACAGAATTTGTAGAACAGGGAGGCACACAATCTCTATCTCTGCCTGTGATGCCTTAACACAATGGCCAAGTTCCTGTCGTGTGTGTTCCCCCTGGGTGCTCTCTGGAGGACACCCTGCTGTCTCTTCTCAGCAGGGCACATCACCAAGCCACACACAGTTTCCTCAGAGAACTCTAAGTTACAGATGGTATCCAAGTTTTACTGCATCTAGATAACTAGATTAAATCAAGAATCCTTGCTATAATTAAATGTTGGAAGAAAAGGACTTTTAAGAGTATGTGTAAGTGTGTAATTCAGGGTTTCAGATCTAATTTATTTTCCCTCTGTCAGTGATAAATTCACGTTACAAACATTTGATTTTCAGTACATTGCCTGGGATGACACAGCCATGATTTTGCTACCTTAGCATTCGAAACTTCTTTGCCAAGCCAACCAACAAAGTAATGGACAAGACCTTTGTTTCACTTATATATTTATGAATGGAAAAAGTCATAATGTAAATTTACTCATTAAAAAAACTTGGGTACAAATTACACATACATAAGACCACCCATTTTTTGATTCACATGGACACCTTAGACCCAAACAACTCATTGTAATAGACTTTAGTGAGAATACTCCAGGTAAAGATTACAACAGTTGGAAGCATCTTGGATTTTTAAAAAAGTATATTTCAATACATAAGTTTGTATGCATGCTTTAAACAAATATAGTTCAAGAATGAGCAAAGAGTCTAAACAAAAAGTAATATGACCAGCACTAACATTAAACTTCTCATCCAGATTTTAATATGTTAGTCTAACATAGTGTTAGTTACCATGCTGTACTGAAAAATGTAATGGCACAATCTGATCATGGTTCATTAAATATTATACCCTACTTCCCCATAATATTTAGGCTGGTCATAAAATTAACAATGCATAAGTAAATAAGTATAACCAGTTATAGACAGTTGTTTGTTTTACAAATTGCCGTCAGGTAAGACATACTGTCCCCAGAGACTCAGAGATGGACATTCAATCATACCATTAAAACAGTATGGCCTGAAGAAATGGGCACAATTTTTTAAAAGTATATTAAGACAATCCTGTTAGCTTTTAGTTACCCCTTGTAAATAATCATGGTATGACTGAATACAAGACCAAACTTTGAAAAGCAAAGGATTTTAATCGGCATAGTGCATGATTGATTCAACGTAATTCCCAGGAAACAAGCCAGTTACTCGATTGCAAACTCCTTCATACCAGCCGTCGTCATTCTTCTTTATCACATAAATGATTGCACCCTCCATAAACGACAGCTCATCGTCTTTGTCCTTTGTATAGTCATATATAGCAACAACTGTAGATTGGAAAGGGACACGTTTAGTATTTTATTAATAGCACCAGTATTAAAAAACAATTGTACTTCAAAAAACATTAAAAGACTAGTTTGCTATCCTCACTTTTTCCATAATGAATTCACATGCTTTCCCTGTGGAACATTAAGTCCAAAAAATGAAATTTCACTTTCCTTGCTACATTACCTACCAATAAGTGGGTGGTGACTACACTGAATGCTCAGTTAAGTTGCTGACAGAGAGGTACATCTGACTGCGACACAGTGAAGCAGTGCATAGGGACACTTAAAAGCTGAACTATGAAATAACTGACTCCGTAAGTGTGGTAGCCATTTCTGGTCAGATTACCTCAAAATAATTTTTTTTAAAAAAAATCATTTCACTAGGGCCCCTGCAGCTATATATATATATATATATATATATATGTGTGTGTGTGTGTGTGATCTACACATTGCTGTGTAAAGCTGCTCCAACAAATGGATGGTCTTTTCTACAGAGCTTCATGTGATAGGAAGTTCTGGCATCAATATTCAAGAAGCTGCAATGAGTGCAAGTAGAAATGTTACTGTAGGAGAAAGCAGAAGTGAATTTACAGCAACAGCTGCTATTTTTCAACTCACTGTGTGCCAGTAACAAAGCAGAGATCTTCCTAAGGAAAGTAAATGTTGCCACCAGCAATACTGGAATTAAAAACTACCACTATGAATATACAGAGTTCAGATATCACAGCCTTACCTTTCAAAACAGTTAACATGGGTTGCAATTGATCAGCTTTATGAATTCCAAGAATCTACTACTTTACACCTATATATATTCTCAGAAATCTGATGCCTTAGGCAGGAAATCAGCATCTCTATTATTCATGGGAAGAGACATTTACTATGTTATAGTTTGTAGTTTGCTGATAAATTTCCTTAACACATTTTATAGTTGAAAGTCTAATGATCCACTCTCGCTATCTAGTTCAATACGATAAATACAGCTCAATTTCTGGTCTTTTTGCAACAGCTTCTAGATTGCCTAGCAATCCTGAGGTAGCTAAAGACACAGTCCAGCTCAGAAAAAATGAAAGCCATACAATTTACATCTGCTTCTCATAAAGAAGCTTTTTGGTTTTCATCTGTTCTAGAATGCTTGATGGTATTTTATAATTTGTCCAGAAAAAGGATTGTATCTTATAACATTAGGTGTAGGCACATACAAACAAAGGAAAGCATGGTTCGAGTTCTGCCTTAGGAGGGAAAATGATTGTTATCATCAGACCCACATTAAGTCCTTCATTCCCTTCAGATACAACTAATCCTCTGATACTGCACTAACAAAGCTGCAACGCCTCTTACCTTTCTCTATATAGTTTTTAGGTGCCCAAGCAGGATCTCCATCTGCATATGGATCGCTGTACTGCACAACAGCGGCCTCCTCATCCTCATAATCCACGGGAGGTGGGGGTGGAGGAGGAGGAGAGTCATCAAACATCGGCATCTCATCGGGGGGCGGAGGTGGGGGAGGAGTCGGGCTATCAGCAACTAGAAACGTTTGGAGATTATTTTTTTTTTTTCTTAAATCAAAAACAGTGTGGAGATGCAAACAAACCTGAGGCTGTACACTGTAAATAAAAGGGGTGGGGGGACAACACACATAGCATGCACTATAATTCCATGCACTGATTAGAAACAAGAGGCTTTGTATTAAACAGCTACAACACACAACTATATTTGTTATTAGTGGTCAAATCTATGTATAAATGCTACTAAAGCACATGCTGCGGGGCATAAGCTGAACATCAGCAGAGAGGAAAGCTTCCTGCTCCGACGTCCATGCGCTGCAGCGTTAGCTATGGGAGGACTCCGAGTGGCACCCTCTGAGCCAGGCAGCAACAGCCTCTGGACTGGGCCAGCAGCTTCATCATTTAACAAATCCTTTGTAACCACCACTTTAATTTATTTCTGAACACTGCTTCCTTGGATTCCTTCTCTCTCAGAGCTAGCATTAAGGGGACAAAAAGATCTGGTGTGGATCATAAAAAAGGGAAGAGAGTAGTATTTAAGATTTAAACAGGTAAGAGAAAGCCAAGTAATCCTTCTGCAGAAGAAAAGCTTTGTACAGATCCTTATGTTGCAGACTAGCTTGTGTGTGTGTGCACACATTCAGGATTTAATTAATAAATGGAAAACTACAACAGTCAGCTGCTCCTCTTACAGAAAAAGTGCTCAAGGAATTAAGTGTATAATCCAAAATATGTAATTCCTGCCCTGAGATTCTCCAATCACCACCATTACAAGTTGCTTTGGGAAAAGGAAAAAGAGAAAGGCATTATGGTACAATCACTTTTAAAATCAGTTCATCGAATTAGATTCCAGTAATGTTCACAGCAGCTGGCAGCAAAGGAGAGAGATGGCATGCTCAGATGCAAGACATAAAGTCACTTGTCCTATTCCTTGGGAGCTGTGGTCCACTACACATGGACCTAGGTGTAAGCACTAAGACGCCAGAAGTTACTGAAAGGAAACAACTGTCACTAAAATCAACTTTGTTAGATAGTAATACAGGTGATTTGGGATTCTGCACATTGAAAGCAGGCTGAAAACCACTGCTCAAGGCAAGGTTTGATAGAATGAGCTATCAGGCTCCAGGATGTGCAGGTCCAGCACACTAATTTTAAGAAGAAAGTCAAGCTACAGAGTAAAGGAAGAACAATATTGCATCGAGTGAAGCTTTAGCTACTGCTAATTAAAATGGCACAGGAGATTAGAAATAGGATTTCTGTTTGCTTGAACACCCTTTACTTTCACCTGGTCGCTACTCCAGTGGTGAAAAACATTTGCTCTTCATCCCTATGCTCCTGCCATGGCGCTTGAGCACAGCTCCAATGTCCCTGCTGGTTCAGACTGGCTGTGCTGGAATAGGGGAAGCCACATCTCCTGCTGCCAGGGGGCAGAAACCAGCAGGAGCTGCTGGGGCAGAGGCTGCCTCAGACCTGGCATCCAGCCCGCTCCCTACACTTGAAGAGTCAATGCTCTTCTCCACCTGCAAGCCCAGCTCCTCTTCAACTTGATCAGCTGAGCTGCACACCCCACAGCTCTCTCCATCAGTAAGACTGGCTGCCACTGTATTAGGGATTCCTCTCCCATACAGAAGCCCATTTATGTCACTCGGAGACAGACTAACAAAGTCTGTGGTGGAGTGAGCACTATGTCTTGCCCCTTTTACTGAATAGCACTCACAGGCAGGATTCATTAATCCACCACAGGCACATGACAACACCATTTATGAATGGATTGATTTTGTGCAGTACTTTCAGCACATCTTTCACAAAATGTATTTCTCCCCTTAATTTCTGTCTGCAGCAGGGAAAAAAAGTATTGAAACAACAATCCTTTGTCATCTTGAGAAATCCTTACCTTAAGAAATGCAAAAATTTTTTTTAAACATGAAGAAAGGTTATATTTACTGAACAATGAAATTGCATATTTGAAAAGAAGAAAAGGGCAGGAAATACAAGTGTAAAAGCGCCAACACATGCTCTAACTGAGACGCAGTGCAGAAACTGCAAGCTTTATGGAAAACATTTAAAACAATTCAACTTCACATTTAAATGAGGGCAGAGAATGGAACAGAAAATTAGACAAGTGCCACCCCGCTGAAGTATCCCCTCGCCTTGGACTTTAACCTAGACTTTTCCTGGTTCTAAACTTAAGCAGATTCTAGGACAGCATCACTTCTCCTAGGGGAGGGGAAAAAAAGCATAAAAAACCCCAGGCTAAACGAAAAAGGGTAAAAGGATGAGTATTTATACAGCTCCAAGTTGACATATCTTTTCTTGTATGTATTCCCATCCCTGTTCTTTAAATGGGGATCAGCATACTCCTTTTGAAAGGACTGGGTGCGACAATACAGCAATTTACATCCAAACAGTTGTCACCGGGCACCAGACATACTGGAAAACCTCTCTGAGGAAATACCCACAGTTTGGGCACAGGGCGCAGGAAAAAAGAGAAGGTGCTGCATCATTTCTAAGCCTTCTATCCTTGTCCTCTGAAAGAAGTCCACAGAGCAGAGGATGTTGCTTTCACCCACAGGATCTCTATGATAAGGAAAAGACAAGTCCACCCACATCTCCCTAATTCCACTCACCCAGAGACTTCTTGCAGAGAACAAGGCAGATGAAAGTCTAGCACAAAATGCCAAAACTCAACAATAGCTTCTACAGCCAGTTTTGCTGAGCGTATGTGCAGACTGCCACACACACCCCTGCCTCCAAAATGAGGCGGCAGCAGCTCAAAGCCACACTTGTTATATAACTTTCAAACCCGAGGGACTATTAAGAGGAAGAAAATGAAAAGAACAATTCTTAAAACCAGATTTCAAGCTTCAGCTATTTTGCGGCAATCTCATTCACAAGTCAGATTGTTTTTTGTTGTTGCACACGCAAATAAGTCTGTCCCTTTCACCTCTGCTCTCCCAAGGGCTGTGTTATCTCCAGAAGGACAATACTTGGAACAATTCAGAAGCAGGTGTCAATTTTCCCAAGTTTATCTGCAAGTGAAGACATTCTGTAACCTTCATCTTTAGCAGGCTTCTCTCTCTCTACGCTTCAAATTTTGGAAAGGTTTGTCAACGCAATTGTGGCACAGTATTCTACATGAATGTGATTCTTACTATATACCAAACAAAACACCAAAATACCTTCATTTTGAATGAGAACCCAGGGAGATGTCTCCTAGATGAGCTCTGGGGAATGCTCAGAACATGACCACTTAAAAGCTCTAATAGAGCTCAGACCTAGGGGCCCTTAAGCGGATGCTGGAGCTATATAGCTAACTGAGTAGCAGGAGCCCCTGAGATCCTAGCAAACCTTGCAATGGTTCCAAAACACTTCAAAAACATGTTTTATTTATTTCATGCCCTGTCTACATTGCTTTCAGTCTGTTGTTAAAAGAACTGCAAGGTACAATTAGAAAGGTACTACGAAGGTACTACAGAAAAGATATCCCCCGATCAAGAACATGACTTTACATCCGCACTAGCAAGTGACACTCACCTGAAAGGATTCAGGTAGTAATAGTAAAAGCAGTTACCAGTATAGAGCACCTTGCAGCACAGCTCATAGCTAGGGAGCATCTCTCTCACAAACCTAACAAGCAGAGTTATGCTGCAAGAAGCTCAGCAGGGAAATTGGACCAGAAACACAAAGAAATGGAGAATGAAAGGCTGCCGAGAGGAGAGATGCCTCACAAGGTCCTTTGTAATGGCATTAGATCTTAAGACTGCACATTTTCAATGGACTGTACAGCTTCCTGAAAAGTACTACAGTATTGGAATCAATGGTTACCCAGTATGTATTTTGAGATTCTAATAAGCCTTTCTAATTAAAACTAATCAATTATCCCTAGTGAAAAAGGCAGGATGATTCAATATGAAATTAATATTTTCAATTAAGATACATTTTTATATTCACACCAAACATATGCCACATTTCACACTGTATTTCTATAATAAATTTGCAGTTCATAACTTAAATGGGTCATTAAAAATCATGCACATGTTATAAAATATTGAAGAGTGTGCCCTTCAGCTCCAATAGCATATTGACACTAGAATGCAAGATGGTATTAGCTTCTGGAAAAGGAAACAAAATAGAGTCTGACTTGCCAGCCATGCATGCTAGAAGAGAGTAGGCTCTACCCTTTAACAGCTCAGCTTGTCCAAACTTACTGTTTTCCTGCACCCTGGCCACGAAGCCTGTGAGAGGTATCTGTGGAGTCAACTGAGGCATAGGGGGAGGGGGTGGAGCAATAGAAACTGGTAGCAACACACACACACCATATCGGGGAAAGTCAAACGGACAAAGGAAAAAAAAAAAAGAAACAAACAAAAGCAGCCGTCAGTAACCAGGACCACAAAACAAAGTATGTAAAGAACAACAAGAACACACACACAAGAACCTTCTTCAAGCTTGTGTTTCCAACAAGGCTGAATTCGTGGTTAGCCAATCAAGGATCAAAAAGCACAGCATGCCTGTGTTTACCCAGATAACAGCCAGGCGCAGGCTGCGTGTCTGGAAGCTCACAGGGTGTGCGTGTGAAGGTTCTTGCTCTTTCACACGTTTTGTGTGCTTCACCCCGGGGAGCACATAAAACTGAGCTGTTGTCTTGCTGCTACATAAGGATTACTCAATTTAGTAGTTAATTTTCAAAGCACATTACTAGAAGTAGAGGTGATATTTCACATGATTCTGGACTCCTTCTCTAAAATAAAAGTAGAGCGCTGCATCAAGTGCAGGACAGCAGCACTGACACAGAGCAAAGACGATGACTTTGCAAAGAGAATAGTGTTCCAACATCAATACCTCACATTCACACAGAGTTCACACCTCCCATCATTTTGTTCTGATGGGATGGGAACAATGGGCTAGCTTACTATGCCTTTGGGTTTCATAGAAAAAGGGATCTTATTACTTGCTGGTAGAAAAAACAGGTGGGTTTAGAGTAGAACAGAGCTTTACTAAATCTTCTGCGGTTAGAGGGCACTCAGCAACCTAAAGCATTGGCAAAGGCTTTGACAGCTACAAGTGGCTACTCTAGTGCACAGAGCTCCCCAGGAAGCACTTGCAAGCACATCTTTGAATATGCATCTATCTGGTGAGCAATGAGACATGTGACACACAGCATCAGTGCTCAAAGATGCTGTGCTGACAGCCCAGATGTTCAACTCTTCCCTGCACAGTTAGGAAAGAGGAACGAGAGCAGTAGGGCAGGTCACTTATCGTCTGGCAGGATGCCTCCTCATGAAGTGTAGGGAATAAAAAACACAAAACAAAACCCCACCCAAAAACCTACAAAACTTCAACTCATTTGTTTATACTGCGTCCCTTCTCAGTGGAATTTCTCTTGCACTGAAGCAGAGTGTGAGGATGGGAATTCAGCAGGGTAATCCAGTTGGAACCAAATTTGAAAGAGGTTCTGTACTTCCAAGTAAGCAACAGTTTTAAATAAAGCCATAACTAAGATTAATATTTGATGAATTAAAATGAAGCATTTAGTTCATTACAAAACCAATAATCAAATAAACCATATGCAATAAATGATCAATAAAAGAGAGAGAACAAACAGATGTCCCACAAAATTGAAGTAAACATCTAAGAAAAAACAGAGTATTTGTTAGCATGAAAAGTAAAACCTTAAGGAAACATGGGACCTGGATTTAATGTCAAGACAGTAGCATTAAAAAAATAATCACCAGTTACAGAAACAGAGGAAAACAGTTTCACGTAGAAAAACACACCCATCAAAATACTGTTTAAAAAAGTTAACAGTCAGTATTTTGAAAACACCAGAGAGGCTAGATTAAGAAACAGCACCTGCATTTGAGCAAAAAATTGCTTTGGACAAATGTAAACATTCAGAAACAGTGGTGTGCACAGCATTTAAGACAACTAAACTACTCTCAGGAGTAAAATCCTGTTTATTCAATAGAACACAACTGTCCAAGCAGGAGGGAGTTTCTGTTGTTATGGTGAATGAATTTGGAGGAACAAGAGTGTGGAGGAAAATGAAGGGCTAATATGGCTGAGAGCGAGCAGGAAAAAAATCAGGATTGGAAAAAAAGAAAAGATAGGTACTGTGTCTGCATATGAAAACACTTTCTGATAAATGTAATACTTCTAAACCACTCAGACTCAGCATCTCAAATATTTTATATGCATTCTTTCCTTAAGAGTAAGTACACAACAGCAAACACTGGTCCAAAGGGATCGTCAATCCGAACATCAACATTTCTTTTTAAAAGAAATATCCCTCTGCAGTTTACAGAGTTGGCAATGCTGAACAGTACCAGGGGAAACCACTATATCACCATCTCTCCTCTATGTGTACTTAATCAAAATTTACGGAAACAGCAAGGAGGAAGCTTTTTGATAGAGTTTTCTACCAACACTCAAGTGGATCCTTATTTTGCACACCTTTCTGCAGCAAACCTCGTTTGCCCTGTTGGGTAGGTAGGCAGGAGGCTGCTGACTAAAGTCTGCTCACTTGCCCCTGGCATCCATCCCTTCCCTCATTCATTTCCTCCTATACTCCAACTAGTGTGAAAGGACAGGGGAGTCATCAAGTAAAAGAGAGAAAGACTGAGTTCTTTAACAGTCAAGCTTTAAACTAAGAACAAAGGAGAAACTTGGAATCACGAAAGTATTTAGGAAAGAGACAGAGAGTGTAACAGGAACATGAGCATTGTGCTCTAACAGTACTCTCTTGCCACTAGCCCAGTAGTGGGGGGACTGTACTACTACAACCATATTAGTCTCCTGCAAAAACCACTGGGTTTAGTTTGTGTTCTCCAAGCACACCTGAAATGCCAAGTATAATGTGCCTATAATTAGACAGGCAATCATAATAATTCCTTGTCATAAGTAACAGCAAACAAGTTAGAAGGGAAAACAGTATAATTGCATATACTGCAATTACTGTACAACTTCAGTATGGTTTTTCTTGTTTGTTTTTCCTTCTATTTTAGGAAAGAAAGCAGTTAATCTCATTGATGCTCTTCATAAATTAATTAAAATGCCATGCATGCTTTTTACAATAATTTTGCTCAAAACAGTTTGTGATTTCAGAGCTCAGCGGCTTACTTGAATTTTGAGAATAAAGAGGCCCGCCATTAACATGAGGTTGAGCAGAAAATGGGGCAGTCACAGAAGGATTCCGTCTGTATCCACCAGAAGATGCTGAAGAAGTGGTAGAGTTGTGTCGCGAGATTTGCCTGGTCATTGTGCCATACTGGGAACCAGGAGCTGAACCAGGAGCAGCTGAAAAGCATTAGCCAGAGGAACCAAGGAAAAGACTTAAGCAGAACATTACTTGTGATAGAACGCAGAAAATAGAAAAAGTCCAGAGCATGGGAAATACTTGATTACAGTTCTCCAATAACTTAAGGTCAGTAACAGGAGATTAACAGAAAAGCAAACATCCCTGTTACAATCAATAATAAGAAAAACCACACATAAACAACACTCACATAAACCAACACTCACATAAAGGGCATTGAGAAATGCTGAGAACTACTTCGAGGGACTGGATTGGACTGAAAATTGAATCAGCTTCCAACTCCTAAGTGTATCTCAATTACACAATACCCTTTATTAAAATACATGCAGAAAAAAAATCCACATTCTGCTCAAAATAAATGTTTTCCATCATGAATCGAAATTTGTCTCCAATCTAATATATGACACTCTTAACAAAACAGTAGAATACCTGTCATGAGCTTCACACACTTGGCATATTTATCAATCATATTTGCTAGTTGTGCTTTTTTATGGATGGAATTTGCACTAACAAATCAGAATCACCAATGCCAGCTGACAGAAAGGTATGTCACTCATTCTTCAGGATAAACACCCATATTTACCTTCCACATGCTTGCTGCACAAACTTCAAGGTTAATAAAACAATTTAAGTTCTCTTTCGGATTAACCTCTGACTGATAGAAGAATCATACATTGCAAACTAACTTCTCTCACACATTTGTGGTTATGTGAGTCAACGCAATTTCTAAATGCAAAAACTTTTGCAGGAAAATGTTCTGTGCTTTTGTATACATGTATGATATAAATATATTAAAAAATGCACACACACACAAACTGCAAGTGATCAGAAGTTTGCAGTCCTGTAATGCTATCCAGAGTCACTTTCCCTTAAGATTTCAGTAAGGGAAAGTGCAAAAGGTTATGTGGGTTAAGGCCTCCAAAGCTAATTTCATAACTCAATCAATTTTTTCATCAGCCTGTGACAGGAAAGGGTGGGGTATTTTTTCCTGTCTGTTTTGAAAAGCACTACTTTTAGATCCCACCCTAACTGCTATATGTAATGTTTGAAGCAATTTTTCAAGAACTGTTAGTTTATATCCTCAAGTCCTCCAGTTTGACACCTGCCTGCAGCATTACAGAATCAAACCCAAGCCACTGACAGACACTTTTGCTTTCCAGTCCCCTCATACCCACAGAGTTGGATACGCACATTGCCCTACGCATAAGTCACCATTTTTAAGCCAGAGTGCAACTGTTGTGGTTTAGTTCCAGCCAAGTGCTGGAGTGAACCAGCAGCAGCAGGGACACAGCCAAATACCAGCCAATTCTGAGATCTTATAGATCAGATTAATCAGATCTTAGCTTTATTGGGAACAGATTTCAAGCAACTAGCATCCTTTTCCCCATATCTTGTGCATTTAGCTTTAGAGGCTTTAACCACAGGAAATTAGTGGAGATTAGATTTGTTTAAAAATAAACAAAAAAAAATCCCAGAGCTGATTTTTATATTAAAAACATGTAGGTCCCACCACAGAAGAAAAAAACACCCTCACTGAGTCCATTAGGAAAAGTTGATTATTGATTATGCAGCATGACTGCAATCACTTCAGCACTGACAAGTCTCACCTATCAGACTGCCCATCGGGAGAGGTGGTGGCAGTGGTGGTGCTGGCAGGACTCCAGGAGTAACAGAAATGTGTGCTAGTAAAATAGTTTATATTCCCAATTAGGCCATATTATTAAAAAAAGAAAAAAAGAGAACGCAAGCAGTGGCACTTGTTAGGCTTCCCAAACAAATAGGAAAATTCAACTTCAGTTAACTGATACAAACTCAGGCCCTGATCGTAACCCATGGTTCTGTACCTGCCAAACTTTATTCCCATTGATTTTTACGGGATGCCAGATGATAGTAAGATTTCATGCCTATTTGTACCACTGCAGGAGCAGAAACACCTGGGAAAGGAAAGCCTACATGCATGTAAGGAACTGAAGACATCATCTGAGGAACAGGGAAATCTCTGCAATAACAAAATTACATTACACCAAAACTCCACTACTTTCTTGTGCAAATTAGCTTTCTGGACTTGCACCATACACAGTAAACAAGTGATTGAGCTGGTTCATTACCAAGATAATAATCCTGCCATCTTATAATAAAGAAGGATCCTAGCAATTCTCACCATTCATTATTCTTAAAGACAAGGGAGTATGCCTTTAATGCTCAGAGATGCTGCACGGTTCTCTTTCACTACAGATGGCAAAATCAGAAGGGTATTTCAGAAGACAACGTTTCCCATTAAATATGTACATGCTGCTTATCAGGGCATCCAGTAAAACTAAATTGTAGACAGGCCTTTAAAAATGTATTTAAGTTTTAAAAGGATATACTTGTCTTCTACTTCCACTGCACCCCCTCAATTGTCTTGTAAAAACATGGGCCAACAAAGGTGTTTTAGCCACCCACTATTCTGTAAGTGATTGTCCTGCAAGTACTTTTGGTAAAGAACTAAAACTTTAGATGTCCCTCAGCACTCATAAAAGAGATTTCCTGAGCAGACTGTGCTTCAGGACAGATTCTATCACATCGCATTCAGTCAAAATCCCCCTGCAAACACAAGCAAGTAACAAGCAGCCTGAAGCTACCATGGGAAGAGTCCCACATACCTGGCCCAATGGTTGGCGGAGAAGGGGTAGGCACGGCAATGGGAATGCCAATACTGCTGCTTCCACTGTTCTCTCGACTGCCACTTCCCCCACTGCTGCCACTGCAAATGAAAGGCACAAGCGTTAGCACAGCATCTCCTACAAAAGCTTATACACGGTCACACTTCCTGTGCGAGCTCTGCTAGCCTAACTCAATTACAGACTGTTGAAAATCCCCTATATAATGCCTCTGTCTTTACCTACAATTGCATGCAGTTAATCAAATCTGGATACATTACACTACTAATAAATGGAATTAGCTAAGCTGATAAACATCACTATGATAAAATGTGTAATTAAATGCTTCAAAAAAATAAAAAGGTAATCAACCATACAAGTTCTAGGCAACGGAGTAACAACTGCAGAAGTAGTTCAGGGGCCTTGTAATAATAGAAAGTAGTATGCTGGGGCTGAAAGAGTTCATGCCTAAACTCAAAATAATTATTTAAAATTATTTATGCTGTCAGCTGAAGGAACATTTCCTCTACTCAGAACAGAAGTTTAGATTGGTAAGTTTTTAACTGAGAACAGACAGGATGAACCATTTGGGATGTGGTGTGGTGTATGGTGTGCATAATTTTCAGTATATTTAACACTCTCCCCTACCCATGCACATACTTTTTGTATATGAGAAGTTTGTTTCTAAGACAGTCTGAAAGGTAACAGTACAGCCAGCTCATATTTTGTCTAATATTATAAGATATATAAGCCAGAGGCCAGCAATGCAGAACATACTTATGGTGAACTACTGGATAACATTTCTACACACTCCTTAGTTCAAGTCTTGAATTTACATGGATTAAATTGATAATGTAAAGGAAACCAAGTAGACAAAATGTTTTGAAGCCAAAACATTACTTTCACTCATCCATGTTAATTAAAGAGTACTCCATGATGCTATAGTTTATTTACCATTCCTGGAGAGCTACAAATCAGTCAAGAGTCAATGCAAATCATTCAAATATATCTTAAGAAAATAACACTGTTAGAAAAAGAAAATCAGTAATCTGAAATGGAAGGCAAGATAATTCCTTCAAAATTAGTGTTCTGTCTGCTGAAGACCTTGATCTTGTAACCATGGTTGCAGCTGAATTTCTAACTGCAGTCTACATAAAAGAAGATCTTGTGAGACAAGAGTAAGGAGCATTCACGGTAGCCAGCTAACAAGATCTTCGATGCAGCGACATTTAGAAGTTATTTAATTCTGACAGTATTTCATCATCAACTGTGTCCAAAATATTCTCTCAGTCCCTGTAAGTGACCTACCATGTTTAACTGCCTGCTGGGAGTTAAAAAAAAAAAAAAAGAAAAATATTAAGAAAGAAGCTCTCTAAAAAGTAAGCTAACCTTTTACTTCTAACTAAATTGAATTCTTCTTTTTCTTCCCCTGCAGTTTGAGGCCTACGATAAAAATCAAGTGGAAAAAACTGAACTCAGTCAAGAAGCTCAGAGAGAGATCTAGCCTTGCAATCCAAGAAAAAAATTACATTTTAATAAAGGTACACTCAGAATATGTCGTATGAAGACTTTTTTGTATTATGGAAGTCAACAGTGCAGTGAAGTTCTGTTGATGCAGTGGCAGAACAACTCACCTTTTTGCCTTTCAACAAAAAGCCAACAGGCCCAAAGCTTCAAAGCTTTTCTTTGTGACTTTGGTAAGCATCAGCTTGCCAGGCAGGAAAGAGTTACTGTGAGAAAACTCTCTACCTGTGTGTTCGTGGTCTCTGGTTCAAGGAAGCCGTTCTTCCTGGACTGTGCTGACTGCCCAGCCTGGCAGGACTGGTCATGTAATCATTGGGGACTGTTGGCGGTTTGACTGGCTCCAGGGTTTTGTAAGGAGTATTTCGTCTGGTAAGGAAAAAAAGGAAAAAAGGATTCGAAGACAGAAAGATAGAGGATCAGAAGATCAAAAGGATAAATAAATGAAGTAGTAAAGCCATTTGTTTTCTTAAGTTTTCATGAGAGATCACTGCACAGTGACCCACATTACAGTATATTAAAGAAATTCCACTGGGCCAGGTAGACAGGTCACAATCAGCTGTCTAAAGTAGCCTTACATCAACAGATGCATGCAAGTTGGCCTATAGCACATAAACTGGTCAAAAAAGCCTAAACTAAATATACCACCCAAAATACATTCCTTGAACTACACAATAGCTACATCCACATAACGTTCTGGGGTTACCTGTCAGTACACAGCACATGATAAACTTTCACTGTAACAATTTCCTCTTCCTTTCCTTCCAAATGCTTTCCAGGGGTATTCTTGGCTAAAAGTATTCATCTCATTACAACAGGAGTAAGGCTGAATCAAGATTCACAGAACAAGTGACATTTGCAATCACCAGTGGTTTTCCTGGGAGCACTGTTTCACACAGTAATTAAGCAATCTCATCTCACATTAGCAGATCTGGAAGTGCCTCAGAGATGAGCTTCATTGCCTCCATTTTGCAGCCCAAGAAAGCAAAGCCCAGAGACTTCTAAAGTCACCTACCAGACTGCATTGAGTCAGAAATATGACACAGATCTTTCAAGATCTATTTTCCAGACCCTTTACTGCCTTAAGAACAGTGTGTTGATTGTACTGAATAGAAGAGCTCTTTGGTTCTCACCAGTAACTAAGAGATCCCTTGCAAAACATGGAATTTGGCAATGCACCAGCTAAGGAAAAACAAAAACACTTAACTACTGGCATTTAATAATTTGTTTGATTACTGGTTATAACTGAACTCAGATAAGTTATAAAGCTTCCTGGTGTTTCAAGAAACTCACTGACTTCGTTTTCACAATATGAAATGCAACAGTACTAAACTTAAACTGTAACAATTTATTATTAAAACCTCTCAGAGAAAAAAGTGGAAATACTATAACTGTTTTCACATACTGTAGTGTTTGTAAATTAGTTTGCCTATATAAAGAATTCTAGGTGATTTTAATATGCAAGCTGCCACCACCTATAGATCTGCCAAAAGAGATAAGTTGTGGAAAAAGTAAAGAAATTTTGTATTCCAGTTGTAGGAGAGAAATCTAAAGACTACCAAATAAAATGATAAGCAAGGAAGACAATGTGCTTCCAACAGAAATAACCTTGAAAAGTATTGTTTTAATGTACTCTGCCTTGAAATGCACTGGCAATAGGAACTACTGTTCAAGTCTGCAGTACCAACTATTTTGCAGGTACAATTGAAAAATATTGTCAAAAGCAAAACCCCATTGCATCCTCAGGTTCAGCAATGCCTCACCTTCTCCTTTGTCCTTCTCAGCTTCATTGAAGAACTCAAACTTCTAAGCACTAAAGCCACCAAAACCAGTTTTTTTCCATCACTCAAATCCAACCCTTCCCTTTGCTTTTCTGCCAGCTTTACAGAGGATGAAAGCACTCTTTCCTGACACTCTCCAGAGCTCCCCACCTCACTGTCCCCTATGTTTCAGTGTGACCTGATAACCTTTGCCAAGAGGGAAAGCTACAGGGAGTCCAAGGCCTTCCTCTGTCCAGGACCCTGAAGGAACAACTTCCACTACTCCCACCATCCAGCTCCATCAATTCACTTGTTCTTACATAGTACTTAAAACCCGAGCATCCAAGGTTTTCCACAGTCTCTCCCTTCTTGAGACCCCTGCTTGCTTCAGTCCTTTCCCTTTTTGCTCCATGCAATTTCTGTGCAGGACTCCCTCCCCACCATACTCCTTTGGATAGTCCTGCCTTGGAGGGACAAGCTGCACAACAGGCAGCACGTACTTAAAGGTCTGTGTTACACACTACACTCGTTCTGATTTACGCTCTTATCTCTGCCTTCGGGATCAAAGGGAGAAGAGTAGTATCCCTGTGGTTTCTAGTGATTTTTTCTGCATAGGGTAAGTCATGCCCATGATATTTCATGCTTTGGCAGAACATGGCTGCTCAAGACAAGAACTATACTTCCTGAACAAGAAGGGCAGATAGAAATCTCTCTTACAAACCCACATAATTCCTCCCCCTCAGCCAACTGCTGCCTCTTGTCAAGCTCATCTGGAAATGACATTCAGCTGATTAATCCTTATCAGGCATCAGCTAAGGCAACCACACAGCTCTGGTTTGTTCAGGGGGTAGCATTAGAGAGGCAGCTCACCAGTACATCAATGCTGCTGTTTCACTAGCAAGCATCCAAGAGGACATGAAAGAGCTACGCAGGTTCCCAGGGCTGATAAACAACTCCTTCTCAGCTGGGATAAAAGACACAATTGGAATACTGATTTCATGCCCTTAAGCAAAGGGAATTTTCACAAAACATGCTGAGGAAACCTCTAGGGTAATTTCTCTGTGGAACACGCAACAAACACTACCATCAAAGCATTGAACTGAGATTAAAAAAAATCGCTAAGTCTTCAACAAAAGCAGTTGCTGCTTCTAATTTTCCTTGACTGTTGCTCCTGATTCCCATTCTGTTCTGTCTCATTCTTCATTTTTCCAGCTTCCTGCCCCTCCCAGACAACATACCTGGAGCTAACACAACCATGCCAGCCAGCCAGCTTTACAATGCCTCAGTCCCCCACAGCATAAAGGAAAGGCTGAGTGTGACAAATAGGTAGAAGGTTGTTTAGGATGCCTTTTGGAAGCTGTCGCAGCTGGATGGACAAAACCATATGGCACATGCATTGAGCTTCTTAAGTATTAATGTTTTGGTCTCTAGCAACAACTACTTGCTGGCAAACCAAGATAAGCAGATTTCACTCCCCACAGGTCCAGAGCAGCAAAATAGATGCAGCGAACTCTACTCACAGTGGGGACTTGGGAATAGCAAAATCCTTCCTCATTTAAGCATAAAACTAAAAATTCACAAGCCTGCAAGAATCAATGTTGCCACTGTATTCACAATGCCACAAATTGTGCTTAGATAATGCAACAAATACCGCACTGACATCCATTTCATAGCTTATCTAACACTGAGAAATGAGTACATGAAAACTTTACCAATGAGGTCTTTCCCCTACTGAAGTTAAAACCTAATTGAGATTCTTTCTAAGGATTTCTCCCAAAAAACAATACACTCCTCATTTACCCGTATCTATAATAAGTCTTTCAAATCTTTTGAAAGGTCATCAGGAAAATAAGAGTCAATGTAGCTGAAAGGGTTTATACAGAAAAAGTAATTGTGATTTTTTTTTTTTTTTTTTAAAGGCAATCAGAATTGTCATCTGCCCATGAATTTAAGAAGCACCAACACCAGCACAATTAAAAGTTTCTACTACACAGGCAGGACCAAGCAGTCCATTCTTACCCCAGAGTTCCCCGGCCTGACATGGGAGGACTTGGTGGTTTTTGTGTAGGCGGATTTGTTCTTGACAAGGTGCCAGTTCTTGCAGGCTGGTTATTTCCATGCTGAAATAAGGGAAAACATGATTTTATTTTTGTAACAGAGCAGCCCTATTACTGAGCGCCTTTTTTTTTTTTTAAGGGTAAGAATATGAAGTGAGAATTCCCAGACAGCTGTCAAACAGCAAGTTTTCAGCTACACACAAGACAGACACCAGTAAATACAAAGAGCCTAAATACAAGTTTAATATTGTTTTTGCTATCAATTTACAATAGACATCAGAAAGGTAGGCAATTGACAGGTTCATGCAGAAATCTCTCATATAATTTTTTTCTTTAAAGGGAAGCCATATTTGTATTCATAGCCATTCAAGTGTTAATAATTTAAATCAAACTTCAACACTGACAGTACAATACAGCCAGCATGGCCCAGAATTTCTCAATTTGCCCTGCTATTTGACTAGCAGAGTCATTCAGGTTGTCTGGGAAGTCTCCTGCAAAAAATGTAAGTGAAGGGATCAAGGCATCTACTGAATTCAGAGCAAAGCACTATATGTGTTAGAGAAATTAATGTATCTATGTATAAATGCAGATGTCAATGTATCACAGATATATTGACACATGGTAAATGCTGTAAATGAAAAAAAAAGTATAGCACGTTTAATCTAAATATCTTATGGAAAGCAGAGAAGAGTGTAAGAGAGCACTAGTTTTCAGTTTTAATGGCTCTGCAGCCTCTACTATCAGTCACATGAGGCACTGTGGGTCAAAGGAGAAATAACACTTCTTACCTTGGCTTTTAGCCACTTAACGTTGGCAAGAAAAGGGGGGAAAAAGGTAGAAATTAATGGCAGATCCATCACAACTGATAGGACAGCTTAAACTACAGATAATCACATTTTTTAAAAAGCCATTTGTATCTACTAATAATTAGCTCATCCCAGTACGCTAACAGATTTTACTGTCTCAGTCATTGAAAAGTCTGTGTCTGACAAAGTGACCAAAGGAAAAGCACTTGTGTCAAAATTTAGCTAAGCTTTGCCAGATATGTCTGCCAGGCTCCTCATGGGCAATAAGGGGTAGAAAGCCCTTTGCTGACCATTCAAGTCCAAATCCAAATGAATGCTATTTCAATGGCAATGTGCACTTAGGAATTTATTCACAGAACCACAGTTCCAGCTGTATGTGCAGAAGAGATGTGCCTGTTGTTTTGACACTTAACCTTCATGTGTTTTGAAGAAACCCTAGATGCTGCACTGAATGGCAAATAAAGAAAAGGGAATTTTCAAACAGGATGAGCAGCAGCACCTTTCACCTCTGGTTTATTGATTGAAACCTCATTCAAGCCAGCACAACACTGTCTGCTCAAAATTGTGTTGCCATGGCTCTAATGATTGTTATTCTGAAATTTTAGCTGTTAGAATCAAGTAATTATGTGACTCTACGGTATCATTTGAACAGCCTTTGTGATTGCAGAGGAAAAAATATAAAAACTTCACCTCATGACAAAAGCATGTAAAATTTTAAATAAATTCAAGTCAAGTTCTATGACTTTTTTTGGCGGAGGGACCTGGGGTGGTGGGGAAATGGGACACAGGGATATTTTTGAATGGGAAAAAGATTGGTTTCATCACTTTGAAAAAAAAAAAAAGCAAACACAAACACTCAAAACATAAAATAATCCCAATGCTTTTTTTTGAGGTTGTTTGGAAATAAACTGCCACTTCCAGAAGAAGCCTCCTAAGGCACAGCATTTCAAACTGTGGTTGGCACCTTCTCTTCCTTCTCCAAGAAACACAGATAAGTTTAAAGGCATCAATGAAGTCAGTAAAAAAAGTAATTAAAACATGCTATACAGCAATGCACATTTGAGATTACTAACGGGATCTGCAAAACCACTGAAAAACAGCTGGGGTTTACAAATCAAAAGAGGTTGAAAGCCACTGCCCTAAAATTATTCATAATACAGAACAGAAACACAAACCTGTTCCAAAATTCAAATGAAAAAGTTTAGCTCTGGTAAGTAAATTTTAAGGTCAATCCATTTACTCCCAGTTGGGGCAGAGGTTCATCACCAGACTGGCAGGCACTTAAGCCACTTCTGTCGCCACATACTTAGTTCATGGATAAACACGAAGGCTCAGTTTCCAAGATACCAGAGTAGTCTCCAAGGTATTATATTTTTAAAACAGGCCTTTAGCAATGCAGTTTGCTTTTTCCTCTCACAGGAATATGTGACTCTTCCCCTTACTTTCACCAGTTGCCAAGGGCAATGGCATAACACAAGGAATTTGTTAAAGGAGACCAACAAGTGAAAAACTCTTGGTCTTGTCTATCCCCAGCAGTCATTGCTAGAAACTTTTGAAAAGCTTAAAAGGAAGGGTGGCATGGTTTCTTATCCAGCCTCTACTACTAAATTTGCCTGCCTCAAAGATATAAACCCAAAATGCTTCCTTTTTCTCCTTCCCTTACACAGTGTCACTCAGCATTTATGGTGAGTATTTCCACGCCCTTTTTAATCCCTGTTACATTCTGCCTCTGCTGCAGTGACAACATGTATATCAACCTCTAGCAATGATTCAGTTGCCTTCATCTTATTTCGAGCCTTTCTACTGCTAAGTACTGTTTAACACACTAAACATTTATCTCGAGTCCAACAGCTCTTGACCTTTATTCCTATGTCTAGCACTACATCAGGTGAGCGTCCTCTCTTTTGCTACCAGTTAAACAATATACAGACATATAGACACTTGACTGTGCAGAAGAATTAGAAACCATTGTCATATTGCTTTCTATAAGTAAAAAGATCCTCTCTGTTGCTGGCCAGATAAACAAGAGTCATACAGGCAGGAAAACAAAAGGCCAGAACACAAAAAGAACTGGGATTCGCATGGGAGAGGAACTCCTGATCCAAAAGACCTAAGTAAGGGAGGAAAGCAAATGAATCAAAGCGAGATGAACCATATGGCTATTTAATCATGGTTAACAAGCTAATTAATTAGGAGGAGACTTTTTTTTAAAATTTATTGGCTGAGCTTAGGAGGTTAATATTGCTGCAATTTCTTGGTCCAAAAACAAAATGTAATGCTTTCTAAGCAACCAAAGAAAACTGCTTGGAATTGGGAATAGTTTATACAGCAGAGTCTAGACTCAGCATGATTTTAAGAAAAAGGTGAAAAAAAGACAGCAGAAAACCAAAAGGAAAAGTGGGCAACATGTTTAACGTACATTTAAGCATCTCTCTACAAATGCCTCTAGGCCAACCAGTCAGTTGGCAGAACATGACCATGACCAACTTGCCTGATTAGTACCGAGAAGGTCAGAGCCAGGAAGGAAGGAAAGGCAGGGCATAAAGAGAAGCAGCAGCATGCATAAGGTTCACAGCTTGAAGAGGGAAGAGACTGTTCTGAGAGGGTATAAAATAAGAGATGGGAGATGCAAAAGGAAAAAGGCTTAGTCAAATAAAGAGCATCACTGAGAACTCCTGCAGAAGCCATGAGGAAGATGACTTGCTCCTCCTGCCACTTGTAGTACTGTACACACAGGAGACAGTTGTCAGCCAGACATCAGCATCCTGGGTGACATACTGATTAGAACAAAAACAAAGTGTGTAGGCTTGCTGGGAATGCTTGTGATGCTCAGGCAGAGAAGTAGACAGACCAGGATGTTCCCAAAAAGAAGACAGCAGGGTAAGCAGCAGTACTGGTTGGGCTCTCTTGAAACCATCATAACAGAGGGATATTTTAAAGAAGGAAGCAGAACAATCTTGCCTTTTCAGGGAAAACGCAACAAGCATGTGGCAGTCCTGGATAAAGCTTTACGGATTGTCACAAAACTAAGAGAAAGAAACCACAGCCTCGGGTTCAAGAAATAGAAGTCAATCTTGTTTCATTTCCAAAATATCACAGCTAGGGCAGTGACACCTCTGCAGGGTTTCAAAAGCATGGGAGAGCAGGTTGACCAAGGACTGAGAGCAATCAGTGGACTGGAAAGCAGTAATGCAGTTAAGGCAATGGGCAAAACAGGTGCTTGCAACAGCCATGCAAGGCATTTATCAAAGCCAAAAGTGAGGCTGCTCCTGTAACTGATGCCAGGAATTTAGAACACCTGGACTGAAGAATTTTAGCTGTGGGTTTGGAAGGACAAACAATGATTGCACATGCCAGGAGGCTTACTTGCTTAAGGCAACTATTTTGGCAATTGCAGCATACTCAGTTCTGGTAGTCTATACAGTACAAAAACACCTGCAGATAAAGGCAGTACTGCAGGTTGCTCTAACTGAGGCCAAAGGGAACAAGACCAAGAATTGCAGGAATGAGTGGGGTGTGAGGCAATCAGAAGTATCTGCTGGTAGCCAAAAGATGTCCAGACACTAAGGGACTCCAATGGCTGGCCTCAGGAGGCAGCCATCTAACTTTTTAATCGTTTTCATGCCAAGTAACAAGTCATGGGCGATCATTAGTCATGACTCAGGGAACTATAAAGCTACCAGTTCAGCTACAAACTGTGCTTGGAAAACTAACAACTCATTTATGTGAGCAATGTATTTATAAGTACACGAAAGGCCACTTGCACACAGAAGCAAAATTCTTATCACAATGATATCCAGCAAGTTTTTCCTGCACATGTCAGCTATGAACTCTCCAATTTCAGATTGCAGGAACTTCAGATCTCTATGTAGGGTGGTTGTACTTCCCCTGCTTTATGTTGCTCACTATTTCTGCAACTCCTGAATTTAAAGAGCCAATCTCTCTATATTCTGCCATATTTAGGATCACTGAAAGTCATCACTAAAGACCATGCAATATAAGTGCTGATCAATGGAAGCAAAGTGTGCCAGTCTGACCTCCATTAAGTGTCTCCATTAGTAAGTTACAAGTAATATACTCATAACTTTAATATATATGGCCTGCAACAGCAATAATCAGCCTAAGATCCATTACCTTTGACCAGTAATCACAGTCACCGACTGTAACAGAAGAAAAACCCACGATTGCTCTTGACTCTTTAGGCAACCTCCCCTTTAACTTAAAAAAGGTACTTCCTTTATTAGTCAAGGGAGAATGTTCTTACAGAAAGGTAGCTGTCCAGTAGACCTTTTGAAGTGCTGTTGCAGCTTCACAATTTTGCTCAAGATTGCCTCCTGCCTCACCAGTGGAGCCATTTTGGAATACCACAAAGGTGACACAGAGCAAGAAAAGCAGCAGCTGGAAAAGTGCTTGATGAAGGTATTAATGAAGGTATGGGATGGCTGAGGAAAAGAAAGAGTAAAACCCCAAGTCTAGAACATGGTTTCCTTACAGAAATTAAGATATGGATTTTGGGAGAATATGTAATCAAAGATGCCTTTTGGCAGGCAGGCTGTATGTGGGTGTCAGATACTCAGGGTAACACACTTCTGCCACTAGTTTTGTGCAGTTTTCAACAAATGATTCCTGTGTCTCAGTTTTCTTATCAGAATGTGTCAGAAGTCTTTTTTCTCTTTATCTCCTTATAGTCTATGGTTAAGCAGATTTTTTGGAGAAAACTTAGGTTTCAAATCAAATTCTTTCAAAATTAAATATACGTAGGTAAGTCATATGTAGGTAAGTCTCTCTTCAGTGAAATTTTACCTTATCCTTTAACTATAACCTCTCCCTATATTATCTGCAGCATAATAATTAGTCTTCTGTTAACAGCAAACAGATGTAGCTTGTCAGTATTGCTTCTCTTATTTTTTTTTTTTAGTTTCCAATTAAAAGGCAAAAATTTTCAAGTCAAATGTGACCTTACAATGTTTTTACATTTTAAACTGCTATTAACATACGAAAACCTGCTTGTGGATGATAGACAAACCTTATATTGTTCCCTCAGCACTCAGTAGACTTGTTCAGAGAAAGATACCAAGATTCCTGCCTTTAAACACTTCAAGCTTTTTTCAATTGAGTTGGTAGCTTTGAATCTAACTATAATAAAAAAGGTTAACATAAAAAAAAGTATTTTCAAAATTGGAAAATAAGGAGACCTCAAAGTTTTGAGTTTTCTTTGCAAGCTGAAAGGCTTGAAACCTACATTGTATCAGATGACACTGGGCACGCTTCTAAATTTCTAGTAGCAAGTGCCCTACGGAAAGCACACAATGTTAACAGAGTCATTAGAGGTGGCAACAGGAAGTTACTTTTTCCCCCAGAGAAGCATTCCTTACCCTACAGCAGTATTTACTGTTTGGCCGTGACCCCAGAGGGATGATGGGACATTAATGAAATTGGCAACATGACATCCTTTGAAGCGTGAATGTCTGATAGAGGCTGGTAAGGGGACAAAGGCAGCAGCAGCTCAGGTTCAGGATCCCTACCTCACTTTGGTTTTATTATAGTGAATTATTTAAAATTTAATACTCTAGTGGCTAACATATAAACAGGGTTACCCTAAAGGGTAAGTAGGCACAATTAGGTAGCCTTCCACACTCACATAAGCATCTCATCTGCATTTTTGTTTTGCACTCACACAGATGTAAGCATGAGGACTGCAGGGGAGTAGGACAGGCTGAGGAGTGTGGGTGAGAGCAAGACTCCCTTCTCTAACCTTGGTGTTTGATAAGTTCTGGCCCAATCCCTACTTTAAGGGAGTCCTTTCAACTTCTATTTGCTTGAGAAATATTTCTGAATGCTTAACTCCTGTTTGACTTCCTGGACTCAAAAGCTTCTTATGGTTTTAATATGCTGAAATGCAAATTTTTTTATGGTGACAAAATTACAATTTTTTTTCTTAAAGCTGAAAAGCAATCAATCTTCACATACGATTTAAGTTTGGGTTTGAAGAACTATTAGTTCCATAAAACAAACTTGATCCAATTACAGCTATTAGGCATTTCAATTAGGCATGTATTCAACATTTTATCTGCCTGTACCATAAGGCATCATTTCAATTTCCTACTTAGCTGCCATTTTACAAATTGCTGCAATTCCACCTGCCTCCTAATCGAAAAAGATTATAATAAATTCAAAGGCCACTCTGAATTTGGCTTTTAAGGGCAAATTCTAGAGCTTTTAAGACGGCTTCCAAGCTTCCTCCTTCTCCCCACTCTTAAACTAAGGATTTTCTGTATAAGTAATTGTGTTTGACCTATTTATTTGCTGGCACAGTATATTTTTCCTTTCACAAGAAAAGGAGAAAAAGAGGAAGGAAATGTTAAAGTAGCCTATGCCTAATAATTTTACACCAAGCTCCACACAGGAAGGTAGACACTCATATCACAACAGTTACTCTTGTTTACCAAGAACGACTTCAGCTACATTCCCCTATGCCCAGAGGGTGACAGCTGAGCAACTACTTAACAGACCAGCAAAAATCCTTTCCTGTGTGTTTCTCAGGGCCATCCACACATATCTGTGTTGCAATGCAAAGCCTTCTTGCTAGCAAATCACCTTTAAAAGCCCTCCCAATTTTGAGTGATGTTAGCCTTGGCTTTATAGGGACATATATAAAAAACAGCAACTTTCCTCCTTTTGGAGACATTGTCTCTATCTGCCCCTGCAACTCTGTCATCTGAGGATGCTCTACAAAAGCTTTTCAATCAAGAAGCTGCTGGAGGAGGAAAAAAAGCACTGCCTTCTGAGGAAGTGTCTCCCACAAGTGAGAAAACCTGTGATAGAGACTAGCTGCTTACATCACTGCCATCTGCACCCTCACCTGCCCCCACAAAAATTGCTGCATGTATTTGAGACACAGGGAAACAGGTAGAGCTGTTCTCCCTTCCCCAACTGCAGGCACCTGCTTTTGCATCCCTTCTACACAGCCATAAGAAGCAGAGACAAAGAAAATGAGCTGTGAGTACATACAGCTGTTCCTGCACTTGCTCAGATGGAAAATGTATGGTGAAGACAGCATTTACCCTGAAGATTACACCTTTTTTTTTTTTTAAACTCTGTGAGACATTTTTATGTACACTTTTTATATAATATAACTCAGGATCACCATGAAAAATATACTGCATATTTAATTAGTATCAATATTTAATGAAATAAATAAAGCAGAAACAGGGTATAATCCAGTCTGTGTCTTTGATTTCTCTCCTTGTGTTTTTCCTTTCTGTTTCTTTATCAAAGCCTGCACCAGAACACAGAGTCCCACTAACAGCAATAAATTGTCATCTGCAGATTTCAAAGTGTTGCATAAATTTTAGTTAGTACTTAAATGCCAATGTATGTGTTGTACTTTATTTTACTGATAGTGGCTACAGCAGAAGACATTCAAGGACCTGCAAATTAGCCAAACTGACACTTATTCTAGGCAAAACTCAAACTTCTTTTCCTCTAGAAAAACATGGTTTTATAAGGCCTTGTTGGACATGTTGTTGTCCAATTTGAGGTGAAGTCTCTGCTCAAGAAAATAACACTTAACAGAATCTAAACCATCTTTGAAGACCATTCTGGACAAGACAAGGTTTGCAATTCAATATGCTTCCCCCAGATTTGTATGTCCAAGTAGCAACTCGGGTTCTCATCATCATCTGTTATTTGTGCTGACTTCCAACAGGACCTGATCTGGTTTCTTAAGCTGTTTTGGTTTGATTTTCTTGTAACAGCACTAGCTACATCTAAGTTTGCAGACAAAGTAAGCTACTTCCTTCAGAGCTTTGCTCTGTTTCACTCTTGGAACCCAATTAATATGATGGCTAAAACATTTAATTATGTCATTAATTAATGACATAATGAGTGTGTCTCAGCACACGTCAACACTAATGAAGGTGTCAAATGTATGACAGCCACCTTGAACTATATACCTGAGGTCTGGTTGGCAGCTTATTTCATTTGTGTAACAAGTCTACATAAAAAATACCAACTAAGTGTTTCATGCCTTCCACAGTTGTAAAACTAACTTAGGCAAACCAGTCAATGAAGAAACAATAGTAAGATATAATTTGTAGCTGATTTCTAATGAGCTGGTAAATTTGGTTACTACTCAAAGCTTTTTTTACCTCTGAAAAGATCAAGTTTTTAATATAGAATACACTGCTAACATTTAAAAAAACCCTTTACCAGAAAAATCCCATAAGAGCTGCCTAAAAATAGGTAAACAGCACTTCATTTCTACCACCTAAACAAGAGGGTCACATGAATAAAGACACTGGCATTCCCAATAGCAAATAGCCACACTGGAAAATGCAACTGCTGTGCCTTAACAACTTTAGCCTTCATGGATCAAACCACCTGTTTTGAGCCTGCACAATCTAATTAGTTCAGCGAAGCATCAATTTCAGAGACTAACAGTAATTATTCTACTTTCAAAAAGTCTTCTACAGCACTTGATCCCTGGAGCACTTAAATGCAGAAACCAATAACCTGACATGGAATTCCTGTGTTCTCTATTCACAGAGTGCTCAAATGCAGACTGTACTGAAATATCACCAACTTCTCTGACTCCAGTGTTTCTGTTTTATAGAAATTCAGACCATGTCTTTCAGGCTTCTACACAAGACTCTTTTTCATCCAATCTGGCTTCAATTATTAGTGTAAAAAACCAGGTTTAATACAGGTTTAGTTACAAACAAAACAAAAAAATTGGTAGTCTACAGTCACTACATTAATTCATAGACTAAGAGCTGTCGGATATAGAACTGCTTTCTAGCTTGTGTTGGAATTAGACTCCTCTGCCCATTGGGAGGGTTACTACAAAGCAAGAAGGACCTTGGTACTCTTTTGTGTCAAGTAATTCTGAAAGATCTGTTCCTCAGGAGCTCATTCAAAGGGCACACGACAGGCTGATGTAGCTGCACAACTGACTAGAGCACATCAAGCTTTAGAGAATATAGGGGTGTTGAATAAATGCCATCCAAGGGAAGATTGTTGTAAACTGAATATACCTGGAAGGCCTGCTCTAGAAGGATACAAAGGTATTTATTATAAAAAGATGTCCAGGGAGCAAATGGTGTTATATTAATTCACTTCAATTATGACCACTTCAAGGAGGTAGATACTCATTAATTTATGAAGGCTTCTATTTAGAGAAAAGGAAAATGTGGCCGTCCGAATGCATGGCAATGAGACATCAGAAGTCACTGAGATTTAAATGCAAACTAGCTAAACCCCTTTCTCCTGTCCACCCTCAAAAAACACCCCACCCCACCAGCCAGTTTCCCCATAAGAAAGGACTTAATTTTTCTCAATAACTAAAGAAGTAAAGGGAGTGGCAGTGACAATTTAATCAAAAGGAGAAAGGAGCAATAATCCTAAAAGTCAGTCATGGCTTTCTTTGACAAGTCATTAGCCTAAGATCATGAGCCATTATTTCCTGACACTGTGACTACCACTGACAGTCACAAGGGTATGGCTAACAGTGCTCAAAAAAGCCTCCCTGTAAAACAATTCATTTTGTTATTGTAATGTTTGTATGTGGGAGCATATCAAACCCATAATCCTTCCTATCATAAAGGAACTAAACATTTTAATATCAGTAACATTCTACCCTGACCCTATCTCCTGATCTGTGTTACTTGGAGTCCTCAAGTATCTGGGAATTCTTACCTTTACGCCATGGCCAACATCATCCAGCACCGTGTAGTCTATAGGTTTTCGAATATACCTTACAGGACGTTCCATGTTCGCTGGTGCTATAATTTTGTGAGTTCTTGATGTGTTCTTATTGGTCGTCAAAATGCCTATCTCTCTGCGAGCGACCTTTTCTTTATGGATGTCCACAGTCTAGATTAAAAACAAGAAAGTATGGGTTTCTTTAGGCATTTGCTGTTTTTCTTTTTTTTTTTTTAGAGCTAGCTACATGTTTAGGCTTGACTGTTAGATAAAGAGTCTGAACTAAGTTAATGCTGCTGGAAGGATGCCAGTTTATTGATGAAATGAGTTTAATCTACACGAACATTGTTAGAAAATTACACCTTAATAAAATCACCAATATTAATAATAAAATTACAATTATACATTACTGCTTTGACACTCTAAAGATACTATGCAGATATAGTCCTTGCAAATTAACCCTCAATGTTCTTATGACTGGCACTAGTAATAAATTACTCCAATTCCACAGCTGGGAAACCAGGACAGACAAGCTAAGCAATTTGCCCACAGCCCCAGAGGGGGACTAAGCTTGGGAAGTCTGTGTAATTTCTTTCAGCAAAGCCATCAGTGCATGTCAGAGTAAGAGTCTGTACAGAGAAGACTAATTTCAGCACTGAGGCTAGTTTCAATCATACTGCTCACAGCAGCTTTACTAAAAGAATAAAACAAAGCCTTAAAGATGCAAGTAAAGGAATATAATAAAATATGCTAAGTACCATAATTTTATTAGAAAAATAACTAAAGAGACAAAGAAAAGTCAGTCCAGCAGTGGGGTGGGGTGGGGGAAAATCAAACTAAGCTTCACATAACAGACACGTGTTTCTACTTGCAGTATAACCACTGCTTAAACCCTAGCTGAAGGAGAATAAGTACAAATCAAGCATCAGATGTCACAGGAACTCCCACCTCTAGAAAGCCTATTTCAAGCTTCAGGGATTGAATTTACTGGTTTAAGTACCTACTAGAACTTCAGGATCTCATTGCAGGAGATCAAAACAACAAAAAACACCACTTGGAGCAAAAACCTATCAAGCCATCACTTCTTCCACTAAAGAAAGTAATTCTTAGTCTGTAAGTGTCAATCATATTCCTTCTGAAGAGATCATCACAGGAAAAAAGACCAAAAAAAAAAGAGTGAAGGTTCAGAAAGAAAGAAAAATCCTTGTCCATCAGTATTCGTTTAGGTATGTCTCTAGAAATAGTCTAATCTAAAATGAATGTTGTGACGTACAAAGTTTTGTTTAGTGAAGCAGAGTCAGTCAAAGATGAAACACAAAATTAGTTTTCACTCTACTTCTGTATGAGGCAAGATGAAAAAAACCAAGGTCAGTATGCAGGAAATGACCATTTCTAGAAAAGCCAGCATTCAGTGTTCACTGTGAAATGTCTTCAGCAGAACTGCTTTTTTCATTAACTGGTACACATGCTCAAGTAATCTTAAATTCTCCTGACTATAGAAAGACATAAAACCCTTCTTAACAGCTTCATTAGATACCACTGCAGATTGTAAGTGGGAACACAAGTGGAGAAGAACCTAAAGCACCTAAACCAAGCAAGCCCGTTTTCACAGCTTAGAGCTAAATAACAGACTACTTGTAACATTGCAAAAGGTTCTTTTACTTTGGAAGCACAGAGAATCTTAACAGAAGTAAGAGCTGTGATTTTCCAGAGCAATGCAGGACATTAAAAATGTATGTCTGCATTAGCTTACTTAGAATAAATTAATTAAATATTCTAATAGAACTTTGGAGAAAGCTTTATTGTTCTAAATGCTCGTGCTCTGAAGAATTCCCAAGCCAGGAATTAAAAAAAAACAAACAAACACCTTTTCAAGTGAGACAATCCTATATATCAAGCATTTACCACTAAATCAGTATCAGGTATCACCCATTGCAGCCACACTTGGTCTGGCAGCCAATTTCACAGATGATAGAATGAGGACTGAAGAATAAGACTACTCTTCTTTTTTCCAATCCACCTTGTTCTTTTCCTTTTAGAGACTAAAATACACATGTTATTTCTGCCTTTAGTTTGTTTCTTCATCTTGCTGAAAAGGATTATATGAGTGTTGTGCTACATGTTCTTGGATCATCTCTCTCTTCCAATTTCTCCATAAAACCTGAACCTTTCTGTTCAATAACAGCAGGTCTCAAACTACCTTTTAAAACCCTTTAATAATAAGCAGTTCTTCATATTTTATAATACATGACCACTGCATAGGTGAGAAAAAGAACCAACTTTCTTTAGAGTCAGTTGAAGAACATAGCAATAGAGGAGGCTGAGAACACCAATCTAAGAAACACACTACAATGTTTCAAAACAGGGTATTTTAAAATACTGCTATGTCCCTTGAAATAAACCATGCTACTACTTCATTCTCACAAAACAAATCTGTTATTACTAATAAATTCACTTTTTGTTCAGTGGATGGACTAAAATGCATCTTTATACTAAGAGTTGTCTTAACAGTCATAACAAAGGAAAAGAAAAAGGAAACAAAACAAAGCCCTTCACGGTACAAAAGGATGCATTTTCTCCTAGCAGGTAGTCGACAAAGACTGATTTTTCCTCCCTAAAACAATGAAAATTCCATAATTTACTGCACCAGAGGGTAAGAAATCCCAGGAAAAGACGCTGTTTTGGAAACTAAAGGAATACTGCAACAAATTGTTGTCATTGGAAAAAACTCTTAGAACAAGAGCATATATTAATTTTATCAGACAGCTTATCCAAAATTAAGTAGTGATCTGAAAAGCCTTTTCACGGATTTCAGTAAAGTAAACAAAGCCAAGAGGAGACTCTCTGTATCAGAGCAAAGGGGAGACTGACTGTATCATAGAACAGGGCCAGCAATGGGGCACATATGTAAGCCTTGAACAGCATTCAGGCGTGCCTGTGCAAGACACTAATTTGCTGTTCAAAGCAAACGAGACTGCAACTCCCACCACATCTGGCGCACCAGAAAAGCACGGCGGGATTTTGCCCCTATGCAAAGCAAAGGCTCACAGCATATGCTTTGCCCAGAGCAATAGGCTGCCCATCAGAGCTACTAGACAGCATCTTACTTCAAGAAATTACTTTTTTTTTTAGATCTGCATATTATTGACTCTGATGTGAACATTATGCAAAACAAAGCACACATTGTTCATTTTTCTATTTTTATTTATATCTCTTTGCTTGACATTCATGTGGAAGTTTATTCTTTAGTCACAGGCAATGCTTTTCACTTCCAAAAGAGGAAATACTCAACACATGAACAATTTTTAGTAGGACAGCATAGTTATCCAGCCAGATGAGTTAATGTGCAAGAGGCACACGCCACATATACCAGGTAACAGCCAAAACAGACAATTTTCAGAACTCTGATCACATTTGACATCTGTAGCTATGAGTAAGTGTTTGCTCTGACAAGACAGCTAAACAGTAGTTGGTTTGTGATTTTATGCACAAAACCTACTTTTAAACATCAAAGACAGAGGAGCAAAGTATGGCCAGCCGGCTTGGGCTAACACAGGTTAAAAAGCATTAGCAAAGAGTCAGACCAGCTTCAAGTATGTTTGGCCTCTGCTGAAACATAAATATGTAGCATAACTTAAAATCTGGGGTATAGGGATGGGAATTCTCACTCCTAGACAACATAATCCAGTGAGGAAAAAGTCCAGCATTATAGTGACTTGCAGAAGAGGGAAAAGCACAATGTGTTTCCTTTGCGAAGCAAAATGTAACTCAAACCCCTTTGCCAGTATAACTGGGTGCTAGGGACTATGCCAGCTAATCCAAAAGCAAAGTTAAGCTTGGAGGTTGAAGGAACTGTTAATTATTAGCTGCCTCCGCTATCTGTCTTCTTCAAATCATATGAAAAAACCTCCAGTTGAATAACAGGATGTAGAGTTAAATTTTAACTGTTTGCTTCCTCAGAAGTAGCATCAAGGCCAAGTGTAGCACAGCAATGATACAGCAAATAGTCACTCTTTTATTATTCTGTGCTGTAGATACCACTCTACCCATGTGCTAAAGTGTACAAGCCCAGAACAAACAATTTACAAGAAATAGAGACTGTAGTACATCTGGCCAAGCTAATTTGAGGTTATCTAAATATTTTAATACAGCTCACACATCTAGGGACAGGGGGGAAGGGGAGGAGGGGAGGGAAAAAGTAAAACAATTCAAGCTTCTACAATGTTTTTAATCCTGAACCACTGCAACTCAAATTTATGAGCCAGATACTCACACAGCCACCACTTCTCTCACTAAATGCATGCACAGCTGGTAAAGAACAGGGAATAAAAGAAAAAGAATCATCTCTATCAAATCAATTCCACCCTCAAGGCACTGCCAATTTAAGGCTGTCCTGAAGGCCAGGACAGCTCATTACACTAATACCACAAATTTACACCAAGCAAATACCCTTTAGATGGGAAAACTCCACTTCGGGTTTCCTACTCTGTAACATCACACACTGACCTGTGTGGTGGAGCCAGAAAAAGCTGCCATGCTTTTGGGAAGAGTGGAGTAGTGGTTAGGGGAGAGAACTCCCCAGTCCTAAACAGTGAAAGTGGTAGCTACCAAGCAAAAAACAGTGGACAAACAAAACTCCCCAAAAGAGAGACTTAGATACAGTGTAGAAAGTCACAAATTAAAAAAAAAAAAAAAAGCAACTAAAACTCACCCCAAAGCCAACCAAACCACCAAAAAAATCTGCACTTACCAAACTTTCCCCCTCCCCACCCTCAAAAGCCCCAAAACTGAAACCACCACATGAGTTTGAGGAAGAACAAGAAGTCACTTCAAGGACATTTCCTTCATTTAAAAAAAACTAACATCCAAACAATATGAGGAAAAAAAATCCTAAAATTACACCACTATTTTTATTGACAGCTTTTCAGGCCATTTCACACAATGCTTTTTGAAACTTTCATTTTCACATCGTGAATGGCCTTCAAACAAGTGTCCTGTGTTGCACAGTGCTGCAAGTCAGTAACTTTTCAATTTGTTCCTAAGCACACAGACAAATAGGAATGTAGGCTCAAAATCCACAGGCTTCCTTAAGCTGCTACTTTCTCTAAAGTGAGGACACAAGGAAGGCTAGGCAGCTTTATTGGCAGCAGGTTTCTGTAATTTTGACATTGTATCCCTTTTTTGACTTTTCAGTTTCTGTTGAATATAGAGTTGGGTCTGTTACTAACACTGTATGTGAAGAAAGTAAAGCTCTGGTTACAGGGTAATCAGTGTTACATATACACCTAAATGTTAAAAGAGTAGATTAGAATTACTTTATACAAACAAAACCACAGACTTATAAAAGAATGGCATAAGAAAAAGAGCCCTAAGACCTCTAATCGAAGACAAGCCAATTGGAACAGTAGATGATTTGACATACCCCATCAGGCTGGTAATCCATCAAATATAGTATCTCACGTCAGCAAAAACTGTGCCTGATGTGATACAAAATACTGGGCAAAGACACAGGCTTCACAGTGAATCTTGTCAATAAAACTAATGAATACATGGGATAGACAGTGGTGCAGAGAAAGTTTAGTTTCCTAAAATCGACCTCTGGGACAACTGTCTGGATTCTAAGCTTACTACTTTACATCTGCATATGAAAAGCAAGTTCTGTTCTACTACCTGTTAAAATGAGTCGCAGCTTCAGATTTAGGTGGAAATAGCAGTAAAATACATATAATTGAAAGTTAAACACATTCTAACACCAAAAACGTTTTCTACAAGTTCATATACCCAGACTACAAATAGTAGTGTTAACCAAAGGAAACACAACTTAAGAAACAAACACTAAGGTGTGCTTTCAGCATCCTTTAAATAAAAAAAAAATACCCAAATGCTCAATCTTTGCAATCTGCTCCTAGACCTGGCTTAGTGTCATTCTCCAAAATTACAGATTTCATGGTCTTGCTCTATAGTTCATACAATAAGCTCCCCTGAAATGAAAATAAACTGATGAGACTAAGAACATAAGCCTGTTTCTGTTTTAGAAATACAGATTTATTCCACTGCTACTTCCATAAAGAAATTGTATTTAATAAGACTCTAATAGATGAGTTATGGATAATTGAGTAACAGCACTGAAGAGATTCTGGACACGGCACACTGTACAGGCCACTTGCAAGGAAGCCAGTCTGACCTACAAAAAGAACAATAAAATCCTCAGCCTTAATGAGCTCAGCTAACTTCTCCAGTGAGAGCACCATTTTATGCTGTTATTTTGTAAAGAAAATTTCAACAGAAAACTCAGTGTTATTCAATACAGGAAGCGTCAACATATTTAAACTACAACAGCAATATTCTACAGAAAAGATCAGTTACAGGTTTACGGCACATCAGGCATAAAGAAGCACAAGTGAATAGTTTGTGGGTTTATGACACATACACACAGATGTCTGCACAATGTTACAAAGTGCATATTTCATTACCTCATGATGAAAGTGCTAGTAATTCAAGCATTTGACTTGATGGGGAGCCCCTGGTGGTCTAGNTATTTGACTTTATGACTAGTGCATATATATACTGTATGATCCCCACCAAGATACAGTTCGAGAAACTTAAGAATTTACCTATGGAACTAAAATAATTTATTTCCATCTCTTATCCAGGAGAGTCTGAGCACTAAGCAAGCCTGGCCTCACGGGAGACACAGAGCAGTGTCAGCACAGCTGGCATCGGCCACCCTTGTTTATCGCTGTGCACACACTCATTTAGTCCATGGGGATCTTCTCCCAAGTATGAGGCTGTACTGGCATTGGGAATTAGAACTGTCAACTGCATTGACTAGAAATTGTTTGAATATCCAAATTGTGACTGCGCCAACTCAATTATAGACGAAACTGCAGAGTTTGGTGAGCATTTGCCTCTTCCCAGTTCTCTGGCACCGANTGACTTGATGACTAGTGCATATATATACTGCATGATCCCCACCAAGATACAGTTTGAGAAACTTAAGAATTTACCTATGGAACTAAAATAATTTATTTCCATCTCTTATCCAGGAGAGTCTGAGCACTAAGCAAGCCTGGCCTCACGGGAGACACAGAGCAGTGTCAGCACAGCTGGCATCGGCCACCCTTGTTTATCGCTGTGCACACACTCATTTAGTCCATGGGGATCTTCTCCCAAGTATGAGGCTGTACTGGCATTGGGAATTAGAACTGTCAACTGCATTGACTAGAAATTGTTTGAATATCCAAATTGTGACTGCGCCAACTCAATTATAGACGAAACTGCAGAGTTTGGTGAGCATTTGCCTCTTCCCAGTTCTTCGGCACCGACACCTTGTTAAGTTAACAAACATCAGAGAAACATATAAAAAACCTGAATGACACCTTGATAGAAGTAATGCCCCGTTATCAATAACTAGTGGGACCAACCCTGTCTCTAAGTCAAAAGACTTGATGCAACCTTTTATCATGTCCAATTAGCCATCAACTGTGTGAAATTCGAGTCCCTAATTAGCTTTGAACAAATCTTCATTTAAAGTTACCATACTAGAGGCTTTATAGTGGTTATCTTTCACTTTCACAACAAGAAAAGGTCTTTTTAGCATCTCCCCCTTCAAGGGATGAATTCAAGACATCTTTAACAGCCCCTTGGACAGTCACCAGAATCAAGACTGCTAAAGTACTGTCAACTTATCAGTCAATCCACACAGAAAAAGTCAGTGACAGCAACAAGAAGTTGGTAGAGAAGAGAAAGGGAGATGCTTTTTTCAGTTCCCTACATTCTTTTCAGAACATAAGGATTTCAAGGCTTTATTATTTCACATACACAATCCTTCACTACGGCTAACAGTTGCCTGAGCACCACTGTCTAAATGTCATTTGAGAATCCTCAGAATATCCTGTCATGCCTTTTGAGGCTGCATTATGAAAGACAGGTCTCCTATCACCTCTGAAGCATTTAGACATCCGAGTTTCACCTTGTATGTTTGCTTTGTGCGGGGTGCTGGCAGTGTAGGAGGCAACTGAAATAGATTTAAGAGCTGCAAATGCAGCGATGTTTTCTGGTAAGTTTATAGATAGAAGTTTCTCACACATTCCCTTCAGCACGTAGACAACTGACAATAGTAGGACAAGTTCTCCAAAAAGCTTCATCTCCTGAAGTCCTGGTAAATCCAGGCCTCTTAAGGTAAAAGGCTAGAGGAGCCAGATAAGCCATGTCTCATGTAATCTGATATGCCACCTTCCTTTTCCTGCAGAGAAGGCTCACATTCAAGAGCTTTTACAGATTAACACAATGAACTAAGGCCATCAACACAAATACATACAGCAACTTTCACAGTCCATATAAAATGTTCACCATCAGCAGAGGGAGGGAAAGGCTATCTATCTTTGATCTATCTATCCTTAGATCAAAGGAAAAATAATAAAAGAAATACTAAGTCCTATTTCCAGAAATAACTTATATTTTAAATATATTTACATATATTTATACACATAAACTATACACATACACATATGTAATCACAATGCTAACAATGCATCTTACAAATATCACCCAATGGGGACAAGGGTTTATAAAGCATTGGTTGTGGGCTTTGATGGTTTATCACTGTATTTCTTAATTATGTCTGAACACAGATTATATGCCAGTTTAATCCTATGAGCTAGCCCCTGATTTAAGAATTTAAATCTTTTTCTTTATAAACACTAGCAGATTTTTTCTTATTCTCCAAGCAATTGACACCAGCATAAAGCAGACCAGATTTCAACAAGGTTTGAAGATCTTTTATACCTTCACATACATATTTTTTCTGGGGACAGTTGGGGGGAAACGGTCAGGGAGGGAAGTATACCATAGATATCTCATTTACTCAGGACAGTTTGCTTTCTGCATGGTTTTAGAATTCAGAAGCACAGAATGTAAAACTATAATGCACATAGTTCCACAGCCTGTTTCTTAAGCCACACTGATTTCAAGACACACTTTAAAAAAAATTGATTCCTGACTGACAGAACATATGCTTACAAGTGTTAAAAAAAAAAAAA
>VYXB01001585.1:690839-730019 GCA_013397135.1 Pachyramphus minor
AAAAAAAAGCAGCCTCATTAAAATCAGGAAGCTGAAAACAAAAGCCAGAGAAACAGCCTTAAAGATTAGTGGGCATAGACAAATAGCTCCACCTTTAGCCTTTCTTCCAAAAGGAAGACCAGGATTCACTGAGAAGTGCACTCCAATTTCCAAAACACAACCTGTGTAGTGGCACATACGCCTATACAATAACACTGAAAAGGAAAAAGAGAGGCCTGTTCAGCTAAAGGATTATTTATATAGATGCTTTTCAGAGTACCCTATTGACAAATCTAGTCACACGTTCTGCTGGGGAAAATGAGCAGAAAGGGGATGCAGGGCAAGGACAGATCAGGGGGGCTGGGAGCGTGTACAGGACATTCTAGGACAAGAATCAGAGCAAAGAAACCAGCCCACTTGTCCAAGAGCCAGACTTGACTTCATGCCTGATTTTTCTTTCCTAGTGCCAAGTGCAAATAGGACTGCTATGGAGGATACATTCCTCCTTCAGACAGGACAGAAGGAAAGAAGCTTCTCATGTTATTCTTGTTTATTCTCTTCAGAGCATGATCATGAAGATACTGAGAACGTAAAATGGGGCAGCTGACAGAAACCAGCAGATCTCACCTGTGAAATGCCACCTCAGAGAATTAGGGTGTATAAAAAAGAAGTATCTGTGGAGAGACACAAGGGTGTCTCATCACACCCTCAAGCCCTGCTCCCCACACTCCCCAACTGAAAGGAAGATAATGCCAACACAGAGCATAAGGAGGGGAGGTCTGCAGGAGTGCCTTTGGGAACAGGGAGAGGGATGTGGGAAGTAAGACTGGCAGATGGTAACTGAAGGCAAATGGAGTTTAAGTCCTACAGAGGAAGAGATTTTTAACAGCTCTACAGAGGCCCTCATTACAGAAAAAAACAGTAAAGACAACAGTCCTCTCTCTTCCCCATTGCATTGGTGAAATGCCAGAAGCATTTTGCTAAAGTTCACATAAGCATGGGGGAAATGGAACTTCAAACATCTGGAGTATGGAGGTCAGACAGCGCTGCAGAAGCAGCTGGCCCTGCACGCAGGAGGCAGCTGTCTGCCAGGATGTCAGTCGACTGAAGGGAAGAGGTGGGATGGGTCTGTGGCTAGAAGCAAGAGCCTGGAAAACAGCAGATTGAAGTTCTATTCCTGGCTCCGCCAGACTTCCTGTGCTACACCAAGCAAGTCGCTTTGCTGCTTGGGCCAGCTTCTTGGAGCTGTGCACCTGCAGCAGCTTTGAGAATAGACATGGGCAGAGTGCAGGTGGGCACAGGTACAGGCACTGCTGCCACAGCTGCCAGCTCTGAGCACACTGAAACAGAGAAAGTTACCCCAGATTTCTCTGTAAAACACCTTCCAGCCATGCTTTTAATTGCTAATGAAAAAGCACAAGTGAGTTATGGGTCACACTTCCTGTGCTTTGGCAAACCCTACTTGCAGATTTTAACTGTTTAAGCAAACCAAACAGACACACGTTGCAGTAAGAAGTGCATTGTGAACATTACTCATTAAAAAGAAAAAAAAAAAAAGCCCTCTAATGACCTCTGATACATGTTCATAGGGGGTACAACAAATTTTTGTGTACTAGATAACTTTATTTGTTTCAAATTTCACTGCTAGTTCAACACCTTCTTCAAGAAGTTGAGTATAATACACAGGTAGAAAAATATGCATCACTAATGCAGATCTCTGTGGAAAGATACAGAGAAGGGGAGATGGGAAGATTATTTGCATTTATCTCTACCTGCCTTCTAAAGTCTATGGCTTTTGAGCATCACATATTGGGAGTAAGGAGAAAAAAGTAGCTTTCACAGTGCTATTCCCTGCTCTGAACACAAAATCCCTGATCACTAGAATATGCTTTCCAGTATTTGCAGGAGATTCAGCTGTGGCTGAACCCCACACCCCACCACTTCATAACCACTGCACAAAGAAATACAGACCCAGCTCTGCATCAGATCAAAACCACAGCACATGGCAAATTAACAACTGGTAACCATCTACTTGAGTTTCACACTGTACAACAAACACTTTTTTGAAAGTCAGTTCTCTTACTCAGTCCTCCCTCTGACCCACTATCTCCACTTCACCAACAGGATTCCAATAAGAGAACCACCAAGATACATCCCCTCTCCTCTACTGTTCTACACAGGGAACCACAACCAGACACTTCAGTGATTAACACCAGTTGCTGATTAAAACCAGTCTTTAAAGCAGAAGACACTTCAAAAGAGAAGTGTTTCAACTGTACAATCCTACATTTTTGACAAAACACCATTTGGGATGTGCAGTTATAACATGTTACGTCTGTATTCAGTCTTAAAAAGCAGATATGCTTTTGATTATGCAAAGTCAAAATCCCAACTGCATGTGAGAGTGTATTTCACTACGTGAAATTAGATTTTAGTAACTTCACTTTTTTTTTGATGGGTATTTCTGAAGACATGCATACATGAGTAGGCTTATTAAAAAAAAAAAAAAAAGCAGCAAAATATGCTTATGCAAGCTCTCACATAAGAGTTGCAGCATTTTAAAGTGGTTGAATGAGTCCCTCTTTTCCTTACGGGAAGCAATGCACTTGTCTGGAATTAAACAAAACATACAAACCTAAATATATTTTTGACTGAAGGAAAGCACATGGACAGAAAGTATAATGGAAACAGCTTCTTCAGTAGTTTGGACTCACTAAAGAACCACCATGGGAATAGAACAAAATTGTATGTCAAACGAAAAGCATTTTGTGTGCCAAAAAAAGCAATGTCATAGGAGATGAACATGTGCAATTGCAAAGAGCACTGCAGGTGGTTGAAAAGGAAACCATCTAAAAAAAGCTTATAAAAAAATAAACTCAAACAGAAGAAGTTGGAATTTTCTGAAAGTTTGTCTAAGGTAAGGAGCTGTAACAATGACAAGTCAAGATGGTCATGCCTGAATAAAAAACTGCCCAACACCAGATTTCTCACATTCAGTTGTAACTTGGCAAGTCAAATTGGGTAGGGTAGAAGACTGAACCTACACCAAGAGAAAGTGAGCTAATATTGCCTTAGCTCTAATTTATCACCTCTTTGGTGCCTTATTTTATCATCTCCAATAGCAAAATAAAATACTTTCCAATAATAAAGTTTACATTAAATAGATTATTCTCAATTGTCACATGTATTTACTTGAATGTTTTCTGCGTTATTTTTCAGATACATACATTTCTTAAAACAAGAAAAAAAATCCCAACCACTAAACAACCAACACCAACAAAACCTACATGTTACACAAAAATGCCTCTCCCAGGCACCCCACTTCTCCATGTGAATTCAGGGCCTACAAGGTGTCTAAGATTGACAGTCCTAGGACATATCATTTCCCTAAGACATAAAACAGAGACAATATATGTTGGAATGATGCTGGGTATCCTCTAACCACCTACCGACATAGTTATGATTATAAACCAACCAAGGCACAATATTATTTCTATACCTCTTTTACCATATGCCATCTGATGGCAGTGATATAAGCTAGTGGGAGATGTGCTAGTTAGTTTTCAGCTGAGTCAGCACTGCACCAGGAGTAACTTGTAAGTATTAATTAAACAGACACCACATGGCTAAAGGCCATACTATCCACACCACAAACCACCTTGGCTTAGTGCCACAAACACATCTTATCATACATGAAACATCTTTTTATCTTCTTTGGTTTCCTAAATGTTCAAAGGTGGAAGACTGCATTTTGTTCAGAAGAGAATTACTAAAGTTCCAGAGGTTTTCAAGATTTTTTACAAAAACATAAGCAAGGCTCTATGGTAAATAACACTCTGAGGTACTACTTCAGTGGAGGGATAACCAGCAATTGCCATTTTTTTTTCTCTTGTCCCCATTGCAAGAGACTCATTCTCACTCCCCATGAGTCTTATAAGTAAAATAAGGTGGCAGGAACAACCCTCACCACTACAGACTCCACTTAAAAGTTTTCAGTATACTTATTCCACTCTATAGTTAACATAGTATCTATACTACTGCCTTCGACATACTATTGCAGCAAAGAGCTCTTCCATGTCACTTAAATGTTAAAACAAGGATCTGGCAAGCTCCTCACTTTTGTTTTCAAAGACAAATATAGAACAAGACAGTTCAACTTTCTGATGCAGTCTCCCCTTTCTCAAATCCCCTTCAGTAAGCAGCTATCCATTCTGAAAGTGCATCACCACAGGACAAGCTTAGAAGCATCATCAACTTCTCTCAGCCCAAACTTCTTCCGAAAACCCAATTTCCACAGTATGGCATATGGAAACCTATTAAGACACTCTAACAAAAAAAGGAGAGTTAACAAAAATTCCCTCACACGTTTCCTAAGACCGCGCTACTATTTTGGACTGAGTCATACAGACTTCTTGTAATTTGGGATATATTAAGTAAAAGCAGAACAGACAATCAAATCACAAGTATGTATGACGTTTACCAGTCTGACAGGGTGGGGAGGAAGGGCCAGGGCAAAGATGGAATTGCTAAGATCGCTCTACTTCTCCATTGCCATTTTTATTTCTACACACAACTCAAACAGGAAGTTGCACATTGTTTCTGTAAATGGATTTCCCTTAGTCTCCTACTCTTGGCCACGACTGATATGAAATACTGCAATTACATCTGTTGGTAACATCCAGATGGCCTCAACAGTCCCAGCAGCACTTAGCCCATACTGAGCCAGCAAAATCTTACCCACTAAAACGTTTTCTGACTAAGGCAGGGCACTCTGGCAGAGGACCTTGGCCCAAGAAAAAAAACATACCACCAGTCAACCCCGCCCCCAGGCCCACACCTCGGACTTTACATGCATACACTCAGAATGAAATCTTTGCTGGGTCCTGTGCAAGTGCACATGAAAACAAACACTGCAGCTTGATGGCAGGTTGAAAGACAACACTAGTCTTGAAGAGAAAGTCTTGTGTGTAGACACACAGGGGGGAGTACACCACAATTTCTTGCTGCTGAATGTGTTATCCTACTATCGCAACAGTAAATTCATTAGTTACACTGCTCATGTGCTCAGAAATTAGCCACTTCCACTGTGCAGTTATTAGCATAATGATTAAATCCATTTGCAAATGCTTGCAGAAAAGATCATCATCAGCCATTGGAGGTGACACACAGAAAGAAGCCAGTGGAAGGAAGCAGCCAGTAGTCTGCAGTTTTCAAGGCCTTGCCTCCAAGATAATTGAGCCCACAATTCAGGGCATAGGGGGCAGGGAACAAAACACTGTCTGGAACAAAAGAGTGTCAGGAGAAAAGAGACTGACCATCTACTACTGTCCCTTTAGACAAAAGTTAGAGATACACTACAGAAATACTGACCAATGAAGTGCTTACACCTGAGGAAGGTAGACTAGTGCCCTGGTAAAGGTGCTCCAAACACTGTGGTGGGTTACAAGCGTCCGAACAGCACCGAACAGATTCAAGAGGCAGCTTTACCGTTTACTCCACAATAACAACCACCATGGACACTGACCTGTGCAGTACTGGACAGCTAAACACACACTGAAGAGTCACTGAACGTCCACAAGAAACCTAATTGCATACGAAAGTGATGGAGATAATATACTGCTACAGCTACCTTAATCAAGAAGGGAGATGTTGGTGAGGAGAAAAATATCTTCCTCAGAGATCAAGGGGTACATCACAATAAAGTTCAATGGACAGCTGTGCAAACTTCAGTGGCCTACCTCCTCCCCACTGCTTTGGTAGTCTGGTTTTCCTAAGCGAGGTCAATGTACTTTTTGGATTTAAACTGTATATCTGTTCAGCAATACAGAGTGCATTTACTCACAGAAGTATATAGCTAATATAAACAACAACCATGCATTTGTTTTAAGAACTACCACAAGGAAGAAATCTAGGCAAATGGGCAGAAGGGGAAGAGTACGCAGTAAAATTATCTTTATCTGAGTAAGAAGATCTGCAGACTGTTCACAGTCTTTTTTCCCAGGATGTTTGTTTAAATCACATAATTGTTTACAGAACCTCTGATTTCTAAAAATGCATTTGGAAAAATTCACATCACATTTTCTTTATTCAGTTTCTACTGACCAGATGATGCTTTTCAATATTCTCAAAGTAGGTGACCAGTCAGCAGGATTCTCTTAAATGTATTCTAGACAAATTTTTCACATAGAAATCAATATTTAAAAAGTTTTTCAAATAGTTTCCAAAATAATAAATGTGTTAGATAAACTTATTCCAAGCAATTCAGCCAGCTCTAGTATGGAGAACCTCTGAAGAATTTCTGCATTGACTGAAGGTCTAAACATTTAATGCAGCCCAGGGAAATACAGTCTCATAAAGATGTTGAGGTGAAAATACAATGCAAGCAACTTAAGAGTTGTGGTCCCCTCAATGTCCTTTTGCTCCCCCGTCTAGAGGTCTAGAATTAAGAAGCAAGCTAAGTGGGATTGAAGCTTGATGCTCTCTGCCAGCCCAGGGGCACAGCACACTGCACTGCAGGAGAAATGCTTCAAGCAGCAAAATCCCCAGTGACTGAACTTGAATTTCTCTCAGTGAGAGCTTACGGAAACCATCCCCCGCTTCCTGAGCTTTTTGTTATTTGTTAATGTGCCACAGCCTGTATTCAGAAAAGGGAAAAACTCGTTATATAAACCAAAGCACCACGGACACCCCCAGAAGTTCTCTCCTCCAGTTTTAGCATCCAGATGCCAGGGTACTATCAAATGCTACCACTACATTAGGGGTGCTTCAAAATTGTAATATATTAAGCACTTCTGTTGTCAACTGTCATGCTACTGTCAAAATAAGGCACTAACAGATATGTCTACAGTTCAAAAGGATGAACACCATTCATAACACAGTATGTTAATATTGTGATATGCTTAATAATACATCAGTTTAGGAGGAGGCTAGAACAGTAATACATAAGTGGTGAGCAGGCCATCCTCAGTGTGCAGAGTGGAACTATAATAAAGGATGTTCTAGCTCCTATCAGTTTACAGGCTTATAACTGTCAGTGCTGGCTCTTACCATGAGATTTAGGCTGCCTGAAGAAACTAAACCAAAATTCAACAACACAGGTAAGAGATTAGATAGTGAAGAAAGTCTAACTTGTTTCAGGCCTTTTGACTGGACTTGTCTCTTTATCTTAATGACCCATAATGGCATGAAGTTAGTACATTTTTGTTACCACTTAGAGGTTTCTCCATTTCCCAAATGGAGATTGTTCTCAGTTACTTCAGCACCTCACTCATCACCACAGAAGGCAAAAAGTGCCTGGAGATGGAACACTGGAATAACAAATATTTCTACTATCCTTCCACTCTCTAACGCCATGTTTCATTTGCCAAGACACACATGCAGATCAACTGCATAATTTCAAGTTCAGTTTCTCTTTTTTTTTAATCTGTTTTAATTAGAAGTTCAAGAACTATTTAGAAAAATAAATTGCTAGTCCACACAAGCTGGTATGTTATTAGCTTACCATACACTACCTATCAGCTATTAGAGAGCAAAAATATGTACACTGCTCAAAAACTTCAGTTAACACCTTTTTCAGCCTAGCTTAGGAAACAAGTCTTATCCACTGTACAACTCATATCTTTTAGTCCTGTTCTACATCTGGCCATTGCTGTATCTTGCTCAATACTTGACTTAACAACACACGTAAGAAAATCCTATAAATGGACAAAGAAGGATCAGCTTCCCAAAGACGACGTTTATCTCCTTTCCAGTCAGATAAAGGTTGATTTGTGGTTTGAAGGCTTATCCTGCAACCTTATACAGCCTAGTTTTGAACACGGTTCAAAAATATAACTTAAAATGAAGAAAACAACAATCCTATAAGACACTGAGTTCAACAAGGAAGCAGAATTTCCTACATGCAAATCAAGCCTTTCAGTTGTTATTCAATTTCCTTGTTCTTGTATTTTCAAAAGATGGCCCAAGTGACTTTTCCTGAAGCAATGATTTATTTTATTATTTCCATCATGATCCTTGTTAACTCTAAGGTTCCCATCCTACTTGTTCTTACTGATTTTGCCACATACAGGAATTTGAGATAGCATGGCAAGATCAGTTTGACAAGACATTATTTCTCTCTTGCAAGCAAGGACAAAGAAAACAGTCAGAAATAGCAAGGTATGCTTCGATCCTGGTGTGAGATCACACTGAATTGTACTGATGGATCCATTGTAAATAATCACTCTAGGACAACATGCGAGGGGAATAAGCAAGTGCTTTTAGGCATGAACAACTAAAGCTACAAAACCACTGCACATTAGCACTCACAGAAGGATACATTCAGCAAAAAGCCATAGCTATTCAGCAGATTCTCAAAAAGAAAGCAAACAACATACAAGACCTATGATTCTATGGCCCGATACTGCTTATATATTTGTGCCCAGAAGATATAATTAAACACAGTATTAGGCAAAATCATTAAACAGTGTAACTATTTGTTGGAATCAGAAATTAACATTAGAAAGGAAAGTGACAGCTTTAGTAATCTATTTTTTGGAATTAAGGAAGAGGCAGACCTATTTTATGGTGGTTATTTCTACATCAATGGTGAGCATTCCAAGTGGAAATGATAATAAGTGTTCTCTGCATATATATGACCTATAAGCTTTTACAAGACATGCATTAACAGGTATCAACAGGTCCCAGAAGAGGACCCTGCCAATAAAGAGAATAGAGTCAAACCCAGCAGCGTTGTAAAAAGTGGCACAGCGTTTGTACTGACTTATAAAACACTTATGTAAATAATTACTTGGTTTTCCATCTTTAGATCAACATTAACCAAGCACTTACACACCCCAGCAGAAAGCACCAAGCAATTCCCTTCTGAACAGCACAAGAAGTCCAGCCACAAGCACCCAGCAGGTCGTGCTCATTTGCTTGAGTGGCAGATTATGAAGAGGGGCAGCTTCAGTAATGCACTACAACCAAGACTCATCTGTTCCTCAGTAGGTTTCTTGTACTTGCTTTTCCTCTTTTTTCCCCCCAAATACAGTCAGCTCAAGCATAACACTGTCCAGCTGCCATGAAAACCAATGTCCCAAATGCCTGTGTTGGATGGTATGGGCACAGCAACCAACTAAATGCTTCAGGAGCTGGTTGCCTGCTGCTGTATTCGCACAATGTTCTTATCACCTCATACTCTGCATTTATGCAACTAAAACATTGTCAGACATAACAAAACCTTCATTCAGTGCAAACCAGGAGCTATTCACATGTGAAGAATGCTGGTTTACCGAGATTTGAAATAGAAAGAAAATTAATTTCAGGTAACAACCTAATCAGAAGCATCTGAATCAAAAAAGCCTAAGACTTCTTTAAAAGCCCAATATGCGACTTTATAGCAAGTTAGTGACATGATTTATCTATGTGGTATAACTTCCAGACATGAAAGGTTTTCATTAAAAAGACTGCACAAACACCAATGACTCCTTTGGTGCACAAAATTATCAAAAAGGCCTTTCAGAGTACTGTTCACAGTCCTAGGATTTTTGGCTTTGATTTCAGAAAACAAGAGGCTGCATCAGGCCTTTCAATTTAGTACTTAATGAGGTATCTAGAGCTTACAGCCAAATACTCATTGAGCAGTAAGGAGGCTTTAAAACACACTGAAAACTATGTATTTGGACTGTCCTTTCACCAGACTATGGAATGGGAATAAGCATATGAAGGAATTCATTACAGTCAATGGCTATTAAAGTTAGCAACTTCTCCCATTCCCCAAAAATATGTTGAAAACCCTGCATTCCAGTTTTCTTCAAAGCAACTGCTCCTCCCCCATCACAGAAAGGCTGACGTGGGTGCTCTCTCATAGGTGTACATAACTATCATGGGCAGGTTTGTTTTGATTTTTTTTGTTGGTCATGTGCTGGGGATTTTTTTTGACTGCATCAGCTGAACTGCACAGTAATCAGATCCTGTGTGTATTCATTTGTGGACTTGAAGGGAATTTCTCAACAGAACAGCTGACAAGGCAACCCTTAACACACATTATACTACATTCTGAGCAATTTATATATATCATGTAGAAGCTGATATGCACAAACTTAACAACAATTTTCATAAGCAGACAGATAACTAGAGCAAGCACAGTACAACTTCTTGAGCCTTGGCCTCTATCACAGAGGGAACAGAAAGAACAGGATGTGAAGCAAAGGCCACAGAGATAACTGTCAGCACTTTATTAGGAGAGGGGACATCACCAAAGGCAAGGTTAATCTAAACAAAAGGTACAAGTTTATTTGCCATATTTAGGATATTTGTATCTATTGACAAGTACAAGAAATCCAAGGGAACCAGATAGAAGACCTTATCTTTCTAATACATACAACGTAAGATGATGCTCTAGTTCCTGCAGATACGTTTGGTCTCTTCACGTACTTTTGGATATGTGGAAGTGGAGCTTTGTAGACATGTGGTGGCAGTTTCTCCCCTGACTTCATGATTGTCTCCCCCGATGACCAATTACTTCCTATAACTTAGAATGTGCCTTACAAGGATACAAATTCAACTTTTAGGATATACCCAGCTAGTGCAGTGTAACACAGAAACGAGTCAAGGCAGAGGGTAACCTGTTTCAGTGCTGCACCACACTCCACTATAAAAACAATTTTCCTAACTCCATGTACTAACCTTCTGAGCTTCAACTTGTGGCTAACTGTTCAACATTACACTGTCACTACCAAGTAAAAGACTAACTGCAAAGACAGACAGACTTACATATTAATAGACCACTGCTTTCTCTTTGTCAGACCAAACAAACACAATTCCTTCAACCTCTCCTTGTAGGTTGCACGTTCCATGGCCCTGACCGTCTCAGCCTCCCTCTCTCCTGAACTATCTCCACTTTCCTAAATCACTCCTGAGCAAGGCAGGAGTGACCAAAAAAAAAAAAAAAAAAAAAGGGGACACAGTGCTCCAGGTGGAGCCTCATCACTGCAGAGCAGATCATAATTGCTGCCTTTCATCTGCCAGCCACACTTTTCCTAAGGCAGCCCTGCCACACTGCTTCCCTTATTTAGATGGTCTTGTGTTGTTGGCTGATGCCCAGCACAGTACCCATCAGCACACCACCTCCTTTCCAGCACATGGCTACTCAGAGTCACCTCCCACCAGGGTCATTCCACCTAGGGTGCAGGGCCTTGCACCTCACCCAGTTTCCCAAGGTTTTTGCTGGTTCAATAAGGCTCCTCTTTACTGAAGCTCTGTCTTGAGCATATGAATGACCTTTCCTAATTTAGAGTTATTACCAGATTTGTCAACGACAAGCTTTATGTTCTGAATGGTCTCCAAAGAATGTTCTGAACAGTGTGGGCTCCAGTACTGACCCTTCTTGTTAGCAGCAATCAACAATTTGCTAGTTCTGGTTAATTTTCTTTCCATTGAACAGTTCTTTCATATAGCCCATATATTCTTCAAGTGAGAGACAAAGGTCAGGGTTTTAAACATCCTCTTCTTTTTAAAGAGGCAACTTCAGGGTAAAAGTACGTGGACAGCCGTACTTTGGAAGCACAGTCACCACTAAGAGGATCTGGAAAGATCATTGGCTCCCATCTATAAGTGTACTAAAGTACTTCACACAATTGCTTGTTCCTAGACCACCCACATTCATTAGCACACGATTTGTTACCTTTTTCTATCCTCTTTCTACTTCTTATCTTTCAAACATTAAGTTAAATTGTGTTGTGATCATACACCACAATCCGTAATGCAGTATCACATTAACCCAAAGCACATGTACATTCTGAAAACTCTTTTCCACAAACTCAAGAACATCAAGAATCCTCAGTGTACATACATTGCCTTACGCCTCTACAAGCATCAGAGACCTGCTGAGAGTCTAACAGTTCTTGAGCTCCTCTTCCCTGTTATCAGACACCAACTTGCTACCACGTAGCAGCTCACTCCTTCAATCCCCAGAATATCTTCAGCGGAGCTTCTCCGAAACCTAATCCACATCAGTCCTGACTGGTTGCTCACCCAATAGCAAAGGCCTTAGTATTGGGGGGTGGTGACTATGTGTGGTTCAACACAGGCTGCAGCTGTAAGTTTCAGGCCTACAGGAAGACATCTGCATTGTTGCCCTATTGCCCTGACTTTAGCTAGACAACCACACAACAGAAACATCTGGCTTTCTGCTTGCATGCAGCACTTGAATTACGCGTGCAATTAATTAGACATGGATGGTAACAGGCAAGATTATTCCGAACTAATTCAGCATTTTGGTCTTTTTTTAGTTCTAAAAGCTTCTAACTTTTAATGGTAACAAAAGATGCGCATGTGTCTCTCCATTTTTTTTGCTGAGAGTTATGTTTTCAGAACATTGTTTTTCAATAGGCCCTATTTTGCATTAGAGGAGATCTTCAGATGCAGAAGAAAAATCTCAACAGTGAATGTTTAGGGGGGCAGTGTTTCCCTGGTGAAAATTATAATTTCTTAAAAAGGAGTCTATTGCTTTCTTCGTGCTTGGATTTAAATACTGAGCTATTTAAAAACTGTTTATGTAGACCAAAAAAAACCAAGGAATAGTTGCTACACCCAGTACTGCTGCTGCTCTGACATAAATGTGAGCGCTGATCTGTTACATTTTTCAGTTTTGACAAAGTAAACAAGGATGTCCCTGTCAACCTCTCTCCTCTAAAGAATTTGGCTGTCCCATCTTCATTCTCTTGAACTTTGTGGAAATGAAGCAGCAAAAAAATTTATCTCAAAATACATGTTTAAGTCAGATCTCGTTTCCAAGAGGAGGTGGGGAAGATGGGAGTACAACTAAGAGACAGTGCCAAGTACAGGAGAGATGATCACTTCCCTAGTCCTGCTGGCCACACTATTTCTAATATAAACCAGATGCCACTGGCCTTCTTGGCCCCATGAGAACACTGCTGGCTAATGTTCAGTCACTCTCTACCAGTACTCCCAGGTCCTTTTTTGCCAAGCAGCTTTCCAGACACTTTTCCAAGCCTGTATGGCTGCATGTGGTTGTTGTGACCTAAGTGGAGGATCCAGCACTTCACCCTATTGAACTTGGTACCATTGGCCTCAGCCCACCAATCCAGTCTGTCCAGATCCTTCTGCAGAGCTTTCCTACCCTTCAGCAGATCAACTCTCCCACCAACATGGTGTGTCTGCAAACTGACTGAGGGTGCCCTTGAGCCCCTTGTTCAGATCATTGGTAAAGATATTACACAGAACTGGCACCAACTGAGCCCCAGGGAACACCACTGGTGACCAGCTGCCAGCTGGATGTAACTCCATTCACCAGCACTCTCTGCGCTTGGCCATCCAGAGTTTTCTACCCAGCAAAGAGCACCCCTGGCCAAGCCATGAGCAGGCAGTTTCTCCAGGAGAATGCTGTGGGAAACCGTGTCAAAGGCTTGGTCCAGGCAGACACACCCACAGCCTTTCCTTCATCTAACTAAAAACGTTCCCTTGTCACAGAAGGAGATCAGGCTGGTCAAGCAGGACCTGCCTTTCACAAACCCAAGCTGGCTGGGCCTGATCCCCTCATTGCACGTGCCACATGATAGCACTCAAGAAGGTCTGTTCCATGGCTTTCCCTGGCACCGAGGTCAGGCTGACAGGTTTGTAGTTCCCTGTATTCTCCTTCCAGACCTTCTTGTAGGTTGGTGTCACATTTGCTGAACTTAATACCTTTAACGAAGTCTTGATTCTCACATTGGTCCAAAGTATACACTTACTATCTTTCTCCCCCAAATCTCACCTAACAGGATGAGTAGGATCCCTAATGCTAGAAGGCTTTGCAAACTTTCTTCAGAACAGTGATGTCTCTGCTCTGCTGTATTAAGTCAGCTTGGCAATGCTCAAAGTCAATATGAAGGACTTAAACCTTCACAGGTTAGCTGAGCTGTATGTGCATAGCTTTATCCATTGGGTGTAGTAAATAACTACGTGGCAGGTCACTCCAGAACCATGCTGAAAGACAACTATGCAGAAAATACAGATACAGCTGAGCAGGCTTTTGCTGTTGCTCTGGCTGCTAAGTGAAAGCCATTCCTGGAGCTGTTCACTGCCTCCGTGTGCTCAGAACAGCACTCCCTCACCACACTCTGATTACTCATGAGAAGCCTCTCTGTGTTTGTTCTCAACAAGAAACCAAAGCTGAGTAATTTACTTGCTACAGAACCAGGCACACTTTCCACCTGTAAAATTAGGCTCCAGTAAGAATATAAACACACCAGTCTATCACCTAACTTCTCATGAGTGCTTTTTCCATTGAGCATACACATCTAGAAAAAATACTGAGTGGCTACTAATCAGGATTAACTGCCCAGTCATTTAGCCAAGAGTCGTTCTGGAAAACATCCATAGGGAACTGAAAAACATTATGAGAACAGAAACTACCTGTAGATCAGAAGAGCCACAGGATTTTCTTCCTTAGAAAGGAGAACTATCAAATTGTACCTTATTTCACAGATAGCTGCTCTTTTTTGCAAACTCCGGAATTGAGTAATTGACCGGCAATGCTTCAGATTTGTGTTTCTAGGCAATACTTCTTTCTTGGAAAAGAATGCCATTTTGAGAATTTGTTCATCCCCATGCTTTAGTGGCATGAAAATATTCACAATTGATACAGGCACAGGGAAAGACACTGGAGATCTTGAAACATTTAAAAACAGTCTATCACAGCAAGTGCACAGCAGATTTAAGAAACGCAGTTGAAGCTTTTGAGCAGAAACATTTCAAAGCAAATAGCTGAGCTGGTATGTGTGCATTATCTGTATCCAGTTTAATTCTACAAAATTAGTCAGCGGAGGTTCATTTATAAGCAAGGATTAGTTTCAGGAAAGGCCAACCAGGACAGAAACTACAAGCAAGTGACCTTGCTAAACGCTCCTCAAAAGCTCTACAAAGCACTGATTGTTCACAGTCTTTAGCAAACAGTTCATGTATCAGGTGACTCAACAGCTTCCAGCATAGTGCCTTCAATTCAAGCAGCAAACAGTACCTAGAGTTAACATCTTTTGTGCTAGTATCAAACATTTTGGTTTTTTCCATGGTTAGTCATATTAGTGGGCCAATGAGAATTTAACAATAATTGCTTCACACACACTGCAGCTCTGAAACACGTAAGAAAAGATGTGCTTAGCATAAAGGGTCATCCAGTGCTTGAGAAAGTCTGTACATTCAGTCCTGTATCCAGTAATTCGTTCAGAGTTCACGATAATCCCAGTATCAAGAACTCTGAATATTTAACAGAAGAAGAAACTTATCTACAGCAACTGCGTTTGCTCTTACTTTTCTATTTCAGTGGCAGGTACTTTTTAAATACTTCACACAACTTTTAACACTTTTTAGTTCTCAGCACATATTAACTTGACAGCCTTTTTGACAGATTTATTACTAGGAGGGCATTTTCATGTGCACTGGAATCTTCTCCCTGCTGACATGTTTCAATGAACTACTGCACTGCCATTTCACATGGGGAGGCAGACAGCAGAGACCAGGAGAATCATTTTCTTTCAAGTATTTGGCCTAAGGTGTACCACTAACAGGATACTGGTTAACCAACTAAGGTTTTTAATTCACTGGCTGCACTGAACAATGTTCTCGGTTGAAAGCTCTCAGATTTGTTTATGAAACATCTCAGATAGACATACGACTATCAAAGCCAAAAATGATCTGACAGAATTTCAAAAAGAGTATATGACAGAATGGACATTGGGCCTTTAACAACTCACTCAAGCCCATTTCAGAACACCACTGTAAGGGTGCAATAATTGACTCGTGCCCCTGCCTTGACTGGCACTAGTATGACACACACCTGGCTATGCAACAAGCCACTTCCAGATTAAACACAGCAGACTTTTTTTGGCTGAGTTAGCATACAATCAGACAAATGATCAGGTACAAGGCAGGCAGCAGCAGCAACTCTTTCCCCCACAGAAGCAGAGAGCCAGGGTGAAGCTTCAGCCACGGGAATGCAGGCTGGCACTGACAGGGATAGGCCTGTTCTTTCCTGTCATCTATTTCCATGTTCTCACTGCAACAACTCCAGCAAGTTGTACTGCAGTCACAGTACAAGTTAGGTCAGCTCACTCATTCAACTGCCTTGGCAAGGAAGAGGTTTGGCTTGAGCAGGTAATGGGCAGCATGTGAATCCCTCCACCCCTCAACAGAGCATGTGAAATTCCATCCTGCAAGCATATGAAAACAAATGAACTTACCACATATGTTGCAATGTTAAATAAAATACCACCACTCACATGGCTCTTCTAACTGGATTTACTTCAGAAACAGAATCCTTCTCTCTAACCCTCCTTCAACTGCAGCTTCAGATCTTGGAATCTTAAAAATTAATTCCTGCTTTAAACCAAATATAATTCTAGAATTTCTTGATACAGGAGCTATTTTATTTTGGACATGACCTTCACGACAAAGTGGCTTTCATAAATATTAGAAGAAAAAAGCCTTACCATTTTCTATCTTAATACTCAGAGAATTCAAAGAAATCAACATAAACTATCCAGCTCAATAATACAAAAGACACAATAATGCCTCCTCCAACACTGTCAGCCTTCTATTTAAAAAAAAAAAAAAGATTACCTGGGAGATATGGTTGATGGAGGACTCCATCCTCCGTAGCTGGGATGCTTGGATGTCCAGCAGTTGTAATACATTGTTGGCCAGTGCATTGATCTGATAAGCAACACTGGCTAGAGACTGAGTTGTGTAGGCTTTGGTCTCTTCTAATGCTTTCCTTTTATCTGGAGCCTGTAAAGCAAAGAACAAGACATCTGCTTTAGGCCAGGAAAAGGGTGGGGGCAAAGGACAGGAACAAAAAATACAACCTATATTTAGAAGATTCTCTAATCAAGAAGATCTGACTGTGCAGTCAAAGTATTTAATCTGCATGTACATTTTCAAAGTTCTCAGACATACAGAGAAGATAATGAATTTGAAAAACATTAAACCATAATAAAATTACATACCAAGAAACAACTCACTCAGTAGGAAAAACAACAATATCGTGATTTGTTGAAGTTGAGTTTCTGTAGCCTGTCCAATCTTCCATTTCTCAAAAAGCCTCCAATTCCCAATGAAAACGGACTAAAATGTACCTTTTGCCTTCTCTTAGGAAGTCACACAGCCCAGGCCATTGAGACAGAAAAATATTTTCCCACAGTTGGGTGTCCCCTACTACACATGCCATCTACAAAGCAAACTTGCCAGCTAGGCTGGCTACTACTCCTACAATCCAAGAGAAGACAAGTAGAGCATCAGGATGCCATGGGCAGAGGACTCCTGCATGTTGGAGTATTTGTGAAATTACGCCCCCTCACACAAAACCTTAATAAACTTTCCTTGACAGCTGAGAAAGTTCATCACTGGCTGCGAAGACACACATATTTTTAGGTATCAGAAAGGAGCATAAGCTTCCCCTGAAGGGCAAAAATATAAGGAAAGGATCACTTTCCCACTGATATCACACCTTGTTAAGGTAACGTCCTCAATCTGTCCTGAGGCATTGCTCTCTAATCGGAGGACAGCTTACTATCCAAGATCAGTAACTGCTTACATAACTTGAATTGCATGGCCCAAGTAAGTCCCTTCTCTCTGGCAGGACAGCAGATACCAACACTGACTCCACAGGGAAAACACACACAGAACGCACTCTGAAGTGCTCCCTCTATCACACCTTGGGAGCTGGCAGTGAAGGCCAGCTCTTAATCTGTTACCTAACCTGCAAATTGCACCTATCCAGAATTCTTTTTTCTTCCATTTGTAGGAGAGGTGCACTACACAAGGAAGAGTTTACAGTATGTAATGACTCCGTGCTAGCATTGTTTCATCTCAATTTTATTTATTTGTGGAATAGCAACCAAAAGAAAAGGTTCATAATAATAGCCCCTTCCAGCTAGACTTCTATTTTTATTATTGATTTCTTTGAATAACACTCTGTACACATTGTATGAAGCAGTTACAATGTTAAGCACAAAGCAAGGAAACAGACATTCCATTAGCATTCAAGCGAGTCCTGTGTTTTCCACTTTCCAGGCACTCATTCATTTTTAAATCCTGCCTCTCATTTTTAAGAAGAAAACCAGAAGGCAAGCTGTTCATATACATTATAAAAGTTGCATGGTGACCTAAATACTGCAACACATGCTGTGCTAGGCTACCTTTTAATTACAGAGTTTTTTAAACATGGGTGAATTCCTCCCCAATCAAGGAATTTTGTTCACATTCATGACTAACATTCCTAGCAATGTTCTGACACGTATTAGAACACTTGGTTAATGCCACCCTTCAAAGGGATTCATACACAGATGCCTTCCTACAATGTGAAGCAGCAAGAACAGTTTAATGCAATCTGTTGCCAAATGGCAGAACAGCTATTGCATGTACTAAGAACATAGTACATAAAACTCCATTTTTTTAGTATTTCCAAATGAAAGCGAATACCTCTCATCAAAAACCAGTATTGATATTTCTAGCTGCCAGAAAACATTAGTAAAAGTTATTTATCTTAATAAAGTTATTTTAAACTTCAAATCACCACTAGCAGTGACTTCTCAAAAATGCTGTCCTACTGAACTACAGACTAAAGAAAACAACTGATAATTTATACTTGAAGTATGGACAATGGTGCAAATGCAGGTAACAGCCTCCGTGGTACCTGAAATAAAATGTTTACTCAACAAGACACAGCCAATAAAGCAGCAGTCAACAGAGTGTAACTTCATTTAAAATCAAGTGTAGCTCTGTAGCCTTTATTCAAGCAGTTTTCTTATTACAAAGTTTAAACTACATACTGTTAGACTAAACACTAACAGGTGACAAATCATAGCCCTCAATTAATGAATGTTGTCAAATGAGAAAAACTTCAACAAGTTTCTTTTAGACTTTAATGATTCGTTGATCAAGTGCCTTGTCCTCATTTGCCTAAGCACCAAATGGTTTAGTTATTTGCTCAAATTACTAGTTTGGCAGCAGGATTAAATTAACATAGTTGAGATGTGGAATGTATTTCACGTCCCATAAAGAACTAGTTTAGAAACACTTTCAAACCTTGCAGATGATTCAGGCAATTTCAGTTTGCAGATTAACTCTTCAGATTAGAACTAACTTGACTTACAGTCTTTTGCATTTTTTAATAAGAACTGCTGGCATCCACAAGATATAAGCTAAAAGCTTCACAGATAGCACAAGGGGGGAGGGTAGAGGGAAAAGCCAAGAACTATGTGACAGCAACAGAAGGAAGATGGGAGTTTCAGTGTTCTTAAATTGTTACTTGCACCTCTCTTTTAAGTAAAAACTAACAGCAGTGTAGAAGATAATTCTAATGTTTACATTCCCTTAGATCTTTTAGCTGTAATACATAAGCACCAGTTAACTATTCATATTTTAAGAGAACATGATACAAAGACTGTCAACTGACTTGTTTTCCTAATGGTTCAGAATTACTTTAAGATCTCATACTAGAAGTTTCAAATATATTGTTTTTTCTCCTTGATATAAATGCAAGTTTAAATGTCCTATAGCAGCAAAGTGGATGTTCTTATGTTCTTTAAATACAGATCACAGCTTTTTAAGTTTCCCTCCTGAAAGCTCCCATTTGTATCCTCAGTTCACCCTTAACAGTCATATTACTATGGCAAAATTTCTGTTTGAAATTGCTTTCACATAACTAGGTTTAATAGTGAGGGAGGAAAAAGAAAACCTCTTCTATAATTCAAGCAGATACATAAAGAGACAGTTAAACTTGCATGGCATTCCACAGTGCATATCATGTATTTTAGTCAAATTCAAACTTCAATTATAAACCTTCCTTAAAAAGTTCACATAAACACTACTACAAAGCTGACTCTGCACTCAAGCAACTGCCACAGTAAAAAGAGTGAAGAAGCTCATTTACTGAGTCTTCAGTTCAGTGACATGTCAAGGTCAAATGATGAGGAATCTGTCCATCACTCCACAGCTGATCTTTACAAGACGCATTTTCTTCCCCTCTCCAAACTACCACCCACACAGGCACATCCCCACAAAATCGTCTGTGCAGTGTTCAAGCCATCTCTCCTCCCAGCTTTCTCTCTCAGCTAATTCCCACCACCTTCCAGTTTATACAGCACATATACAGGCTTCCTCCAAAAATCTCATCAGCTCACACTGCAAATTATCTTCAGAAGCCAAACTTTCTACTGCAAACACACCAGCCCATACCCTCATTCCTGTTGTTCAACCTCTGTTCTCCATTTTTGAACTTTCAGTTCAATTCACTGTGCTTGAAACGCCCTGTAAGACAAATTCCCCACCAGAAGAACTGATTCCATTTGACAAAGGTGAGAAAGTAGCTCATCAGATCACATCAAGGCTGGCTGCCACAGCAGAAACAAAAATATCTCCTTAATATGTGGCAAGTGTTGCTCTACAATTTTTTTTCTTCAGGTGTTGGAATATGTACAAACTCAAGTACAGAAAAACTCATCCAGGATGATCTACTAACAGAGAACTGCCCTAAAGCAGCCTAATAATCCCTAAGCTAAACAGAGCTGTTAAGTATACCTCTTCAGACCTCAGCAATCAAGCTACAGGGACAGCTTTACACTCAGTTTTATATGCCTTTGCTCATGCACATTTAACAAATCCAACAGTGCAGTGCATCTGTGTTCGCTTCACAAGTAAACACAAGATAATTGTTCAGCTTTACATCTTAGTTCTCTTCTTAAAAAAATAATTCCACCTATCATTAACTGATTAAAGAGAAAATCAGTTTTACTACAATCAGTTGTCACATAAAGAGATTTAGCAATCTCTGTCATGTATCAGCATTCACAGAATGCAACTATGCAAAAATACTTTCAATTCATCAATACTTTCATTAGTATTCTCTTCTATCATTTATAGAATGTATACTTCCTGACAAGACAAATACTATAGCAGAGTTTTCAAAGTTCTGCTTCCTTCACCAAGGTCTTGCCACTTCAGCTCAGAGATCCAAATCAAACCATGCAGCCAAACCTTTTAGTATATGGGTTTACATTAGCTACAATCTACAGCATCTCATTTTCAAGTCAACTGGAAATACTTTTATAGAATGGTGAAGAGGTACATTCAGGCAGTGGTTTGGAGATTCCTGGACATCAGCATTTTCACCTCCCTGAGAACTAGCTGGGGATACTCCAAGGCAGAAGGAATGGATTTCTGAAAAGTGGTTTCCCCGCTCCAAAAACAGGAAGTAACTTCCCTTAAGAAAGAGCTTGTAACATCATGTGGAACTTCCAGATGCATCTATGAGTTTGAAGACATTGCTTCACCAATCTGATAAGGCTTTGAATAACTCCTAGCTAGTCTTAAGGGATTATTTGTTAATTCTGACTCCTAAAGGGAAAAGGCTTGGGCATTTCTATACTATTCACAATGTATGTTCAGCTTAGACCAAGTATTCCACATCCAAGCTGCCTTCAAGTGTTTCCAAGGTTTAAAGATGCCATACACACTAGATTAGACTTCTAGCTCAGTAAGCAAACAATTTAGGTTGAATATCATGAACTGTAAATCCAGAGTTCACCGTAAATAACCAATAAACCAAGGTGCTATGTACTGAAACAAGTGGGTAGCCCATGGACACAGATTCCCCCATATCTGTAGTTCATAAAGCTTGTTAGACTGCTCTGTAAACACACTGCATCATGGTAGACCTTTTGGCTGTTAACAATAGTTATTACAACAGAGTATCAGCCATAAATGAAAGAAGAGAATCACACTGGCAAGTCACAGTAGCAAGTGCCACAAGTTTCTATATTCTGAAGAACTTTCAGGAGCCAACTATCTACCTGGAAGCCATCCAAGTAGATCTAAACAGACTGGTTATTACTAGCAGGTGCTCAGCAGGGAGTATTCAGGATTTCTCTCATCACAGATACAGCCTTAAGGGATATATCATTCCAAAGCAGCAAGGGAAAGTAAGGCTTCAAAATTTACAAATAGGAGTTGCTTACACTACGTATGCCATGCAGCTAAAAAAGAGAGCATCAATCAGATGTGTCAATTGTCTCCTGGAAGAGGTTCACTGTGCTCATCCCATTGAAGAAATTCTCTCTGCAATGCATTAGGCTAACATTTACTTCAAGGGGATGATGCACTGAGTATTTCCCAATATCCACAGAGCTATATTTGGCCTGGAATTTACCTGCCTACACACTGATAAGCACCTCAATTCCCCTGCTGGAAAATGAAGTAAGCCATCAGGAGAGTTAGCTTAGATGTTTAAACTCAACCTTTGCCCAACATACTAGGAGAAGAGACATACTCCCATAGCACGACAAGTAAGAATTCAGAGGGTCACCAGACACTTCATCTACTGTCTTTGTTCAACATAAGCAGATCAGCCACTATTCACATTGATGTTACTGGAACCACCTGCTCTACCGTTCATATCATCATTATTATTATCAATAAAGACAATTGTGGGAAATTTAAAAAGCATTTACGTGGGGACAAAGAACAGGAAGGGACTTAGTCCAAGTACAGCCTGATAAAATGACAGGACCAACCAAGCCTCCATATGAAAGGGAATTAAAGCCAAGAAGCCACATGTTCCAGATCACTTGCAAATCTCAACCAAAACTCTACATCACAAAGATCAGTACCACAATATCTGCAGTAGTAAAATGTTCCAGTGTTTTACTAAAGTAATTTTTGCCATAACTTGCCATTTTGTTGTACTTTTCTACCATTCCTGAATTTGTGTGAAAGTTCAAGATTTCAATTACCCAATAGCTTGCAAACTATTAATAGCAACATATTGCAGTCACTGAATATGTCCACCTCCTGTCCAAGGCTTTCTCTCCAGGGGGCTGGCAGTCAATCCCTCACTGACAGTGAAAACAAGAAATAGAACAGACTATTCAACACACCTCCCTACACAATAGTAATAATTGTGTCAAATAGAAATATCAAACCTCTCAACCGCTTAAATAACTGATTATTGCAGGAGAATGAAAATTTAAAGACAGGGAGGCACAGAAGGATGCCTAACCATTCAGAGCATTTTTAAACCATAAGATCCCTCTCACTACAGTAACCCCAAATTAAAATGAGGATGATTAAATTCTTTCAAGTTCATTCAGTAAACAGTAATTCTTCCCATCTACTAAGGCAGAAATCCTCAATAAACACAGCCAGGCTAGCATCTACAACTAAGGTAAATTTCCTTACAGCATCCACAACAAAAGAAACAACATTGGAATGAAATAATACCATGCCTGTTGAGTTTCTCCAAGATCAGATGCTGTAACTCAGCTACACAAAACGCAGAGGAACTGGTAGAACTTGAAATCTCTTCTCCCCAGGTAAAGACAATGCACAATAAAGCTGGCATTCATTCAAGGCACCACAAGAGGAGGTGATCACCACCATTACTACACCGCAGCCCACAAGCAAGATTTCAGCCTGTTTCTCTTCAGAAACACTATCTTGACAAAAATCATTGACTAGTCAGCTTCTTTATCTCAGGAGTAAAGACACATACCAAATTCTTGTAGTTCAAACACATCGGGCAGTGTAAGCAGCACTGCCTGTAATTCGCAAACTCTGTTTCAGACAGGCCCTTCCCCCAAATCCTGTACATGCCAGACAATCAGCTAGAAGCAAATCCTTCATTTCCATCAATAATATTCCCCTGACCAGACCTGAATAGCCCTGATAGCAAATTAGCATTTCTATGGGCCAAGACCAATTTAGTCAATCTCACTGTGCCCCTGCAGATTTTCTTTTACTTGAAAGTTGCCTGTCATTCTATTGAGTAACTGTAAACAGAAGAGTCTCAATTTTTTAATCATTATCTCTTTTGGGGAAGGTAGAGGGAGAAAAGCTTCTTCATTGAGGAGAGAAGTTTATTCCCAAGGATAGTTTAAGCAACATGTATATATCATATATATACACATACATACATACATATATATATATATATGTATACACACAAATATATGCGCTTTAAACAATAACTAGCATTAAAAAAAAATTAACTTAGGAATTCCATTTTAATCCAGGCTGCAAACAGTATAGGAAGAAACAAATCTATCCAATAGGAATGCAATTTCCAAAGCAATGCAGACTCTGACAGATGGAGCCTGTGAAGGTACACGCCAGCTGCTCTGTTAGGAGCTTTTTCTGCCCAATGCAGCAAACAGTGTTCATGTTGGCTTTGGACTAAACCACTCCTTTTATTAAAAAAGCAAAAAATTTAAATACATATTGTTGAAAACACAATTTTCAGTTCTCCTGCCAAATCAAATTAAGGAGATGTCATAATAAATAGATACGCTGGCACAATATATGGTTACTGCCTGTTGTTTAGTCTGTGCAATCATAATGTCATGCCACACTGAACTCAAATGACACAAACAGACATGTCCATGTGCCATTTTCACACAATCCTTGTACACACAATTACTAAGGCTTCAAGACTGTAGATGCAGTAAGCATAAGAAATTTGGTCCAAGTCTTACTTGCTGTGTTTTACTTGATTTAGACAATACAAGCTTCAGGACAGAAACCTTCTTACTGTAAAGTAATGACAACATGCCTTATGACATCAAACACAAATTTCTTCAGAACTGACAAAAAGCAGGCTCTGACATCAGAGATACCAGCCAGAGCTCCAAAGTACTGGAGTCACCATCCCTGGAGGTATTTAAAAGATGTGTTAGATGTGGCACTTAGGGACGTGGTTTGGTGGTGGACTTGGCACTGCTGGGGTAATGGCTGGGGTAACTTGATGACCTTAAAAGTCTTCTCAACCTAAACAATTCTGTGAGTCTGTGGTTCTAATGCCACCCTCAGACTGTCAGACGGAAGAAGAAAACCTTAGCACTTCCATAGCAGACTTCCTCCTTCAACACTAAGAAAGCCATGCAAGGCTTTGGAGCATATGATTATTTTGGCACACTAGACAGCAGACAACAGAATGTAAGTTCTCTAACTCCCTATTTGTTGCTTTACACACTGTCTCTCAAATATTGATCTTTTGTTTTCTGTTTGTAATAGGGCTTGAAATCAAAATGGCTGTTTACTTTCTTAAGTGACAGCATCACACACAAATTTTAGCTCATCTAGCAAGACATGTTCCCTGATATACCCGACTTCTTTTTCACACTTTTTCTGGTGGAAATAGGAAGAAGTCCCTTTAGCATTTATTAGTTACCTTAATATCCTCCTTGTAATATAGTGGCAGCAATATAGAACCAAACTTGAGTTTCCTCTAAGTGGAGAGAAAAATCAGAACTGGGCAGATTTTCATGTCATACAAACCTTTGAATCAAGGCAGCTCAGAGTAACCTGCTTTGGAGCAAAGCTTTTCAGCTCACACTGTGTGAAAAATTTAATTTCATTGTTGATACCTATGGTTTTTGTTTACCTCTTCAGTTTACTCTCAAGGACTCATGAGTACTCATATATAAGTTTTTTATTTCTCTTTTGACAAATCAAACTGAAGGTCTAAGCCCAGAATTCTAAAACAAATTTATATGTGAAGACAAGCAACATGCTAAAATTCAATAACCTTTCACAGGCAAGCTTCCAAGATTACCTTTTTCTTTTCAGACTCACTCTTGTCCTCCCTACCCTCTAGGCAGGCCTGAAATCAGACAGCACTGAGCAAGCAAGGTTAAGACAACAAGATGTAGCATAAGGAACCAAATTACAGTGTCATCTCAGCATGTCCTGGTATCACAGGTTATCACCGCAGATGTTTTAGTACTTAAAGGGTGGCTATCAAGAAGATGGAGACTCCCTTTTTACAAGTTATTTCTGGGGAGATTCCGATTAGACACAATAGGAAAATTTTTCACAATGAGCTCAACCAGTCAGTCATTGGAATTATCTCCTCAGGGAAGTGCTAGTCCATCTTACCTAGATGATGCTTTTGCTAAGAAAGGTGGGAGAAGATGGTCCTTAAGGTCCCCTTCCAACCTGGTATTTTATGAATCTGTGTCAACAGCACTCTGAACGCAGACAACAGGGTAACCTCAACCACTGTGTGCAGAACAGCCACGTGCTGAACCTCAGCATCCACAAAAGGGTTCGTCCAAAAGGAAGCAAGCTCAAAGCTACACTCTGCACTGCAATAGGTTTCTCCACATGGAGATGTCAGAGACATGACAGGACCAGGACAACAAAGCAGGGAGGCGACTGGGGAAAGAGAGCATAGAATATCATCAGCAGGCCTGTCCAGCTCCAAAAGAATCTCGACACTAAAATGCAGAGCCAAGAGTTACACAGGCCTTCTGACATCCAGCAAATGTCTGGACTGCAAGTGTTCCTAATTCAGGAAGAGTTCTCACGTTTAAGAAAGTCACTTTCGACACACAGCTGCTGCCCAAATTTTACAGTTCAGGCAGTTCCCAAACATCACAGTAATCTTAAAACAAAGAAGAAAACAATGGCCATTATAAGGTCAAATTCTCTTCTCATACTTCATACCACCACACAGCTGACTATTTAGTGTCTCAAAGATGAATACACTCACTCCAGCAGGAAACCATGACACATCTCACAACACTGGTGCAACTACTTAAGACCAGAAACCAGTGGATCCCCACAGTTTCGTAGTAGCTTGTTTGCCAGCACAAGACATACTCTCGCATAGCACACAGGCTATACAGTGATCTCATGGTAATAAAGCAATGGACTGCAATAAAAGGAGCGATTGTTTTTACAAGAACTTGCATGTAAGTGGAGAAAATCAACACAGTTTCTGGACCTGACTACAATTTTTATTTGATAGCGGCTGTAAGCACACTACATTCGGCTTATTTTCGAATAATTACTTTTTATTATGTTAAAATTTGATTCTGTGGTTAACAACAACATTTCAGAAGCTTATTTGAATACTGGGTTATTTCAATTGCAAGAAGTAGGAAATGAGCTTCTCTAAAAACCACACACAACAGAACAAACAGATGGCTCAGGAGAATCGAAAAGGAGAAAGAGTAGGGATGGTAGTCTCATATCTCATTGCTTCTTCCCCACCCCCACCCCCAATGAACAGAAGAGTAGATTACCATAATATCACAGTATTTTAAAATTATTTAGTTCTGGTTATTTCCACATCCAGGAACAGGTAAAATGTAACTTACAGAAACCAACAGAAGAAAGCAAGAAAGTTCTTCAATAGGAGACCAAGTTCAGGAGTGAGGGAATTCCTTTGTTTTGGTTTTCTAAACAAAGTCCTTGGTGAGACAATTGCTGTGGTGTTAGTACAGCCGTACTTCAAGGCAGTAAGTTTTCCTAGAAATACAGCTGCAATGCCTCTGACGGACACAATTACAGCCAAGTTTTCTAATTAGTGTTGAAGTTCCACTGGTGTTTTTGTGATGCCTTTTCCCATGATTTTAAAGACTGCTTCCCCTTCATGTACAATGCAGAAGAGGACAGATTTAGGCAAATACAGGAAATACAGAGTCATACAGATCACAGCAGATCTTGCACTTCCATGCAACCGGATGCATAAGAATAGTCATATCCACATCACTCCCCGTCTCCCCCTCCAGTAATAAAACACCTGAACTACTCCATTTCAGCCCTTGCCATAGAGCCACCCGGACACCTTGCTACCTCGTCTGTAATCAGCTTGACAGATAAGTGGCCTTATTACAGCCACAGAGGAGCTGTGTTCAGAGGAACAGTCCTTCCACAACAGGAACACATCAGCCACAGTTGTGTACCCACCCATACCCACACTGCCACCACATCTGCACACCCAGGAGGAAGCTGGGTTAAAACACAGGAGAGGCCAAGGGAGGACACGTACAATCGTGTAGCAGCATGTGGGACAGTGTATCTGTCATATCCAACTGCTTCAAAGCTTGGGATGGTCCCTCTACACTGCAAGAGGCAGAAGTAGTAGTCCAAGCAAATTTTAAACCCATTAAGTCTGCTGGCAAGGCTTAGCTACCAGAGATAAGAGTCCTACTACAATGTGAGCATCTGCAAGCAAGCCCAGGACTGGAACAATTACATTTCATAAGCTCTGTTGAAAACCCTTTAATTTAAAACAGCAAAAAGTGGCTGTGTCAGTAAAAAAACCCAAACCAAACCAAAAACACAGCTATATCCTAAAAACATGCTCTCAGTTTTACCAAAGAATACACAGTATTTACATGTAAATTAACTCCTGCATGAATAGGGGGATAGAAATGGAAAAACTTTTTATGCAAACCTAGGCTAAACACTGAAGATATATTCAAAGCAGAACTGGAGACTGGTCTTTTTACCACCTCCCTTCCTAACCAGCTCTTAGGCTTTTCACCTTCCTGCCTTGTTTTTCAAAGGAAACTGGAAAGCAAAAAACCCAAACAAACCAACAGCAAATATGTTTCCAGTTCAACAACTACAGAAATTAATTTTGCTAGTCACAAAAGGCAAATTTTCTTATCATCAAGGATGGCCACATTTTTGCACCCATTCTACATAATGATGATGCATTTTTCTTAACTTCCACAGTGGTTGTTTGCATTTAGTAATTTTCTGAGGAGGCAAGAAGCTTAGATGAGTTTCTTTGCTCATTATTTATGTTCGCCATTTGCATAACTCCTTCACAACTGCTCCATTAAACACCTCTTCCCCTCCAAGGCCAATTTTAAAAAGCCTCCTGCTTTATGAGACTGACAAGTATGACTCACAGTACTCCCCACGTTCATTCCCCCAGGCATCGTGGGATGTTATTCAGTCAGTTAAGTACCTGTTCCAATTCATACTCCCCCACTCTACTGCTACTGCAGTAACCTCTTAGAGCAATCTGGGAAAAAAAACTAAAGGTACCCCTCTAGCTCTCTGCTGTAGATCGGCAACAAACAGTAGAAGTGTTTGCTTTTAATGTTGTTCTTCTCAGCACCAGAGGTAGGAAGAGAGTGGCTGAACACAGTGAAGGAGGGTTATGTACTCTCTCCCCCACTCCTCCATGCTTGCACTCCCACCAGAAACCTGGGAGTTTCTCAAGACCCCCAAATTGCTTTCCAATCATCCTTCAAACCATTTCCATTTTCTGTCAGGAAGGTAGAAAGTTATTCAATCTAGTTAATGCTTTATCTACTCTTAAACCCCTTCCATGCCCAAGGAACACACTCAAATCCCCCAAACATCCCACATTCAGGACCAAAACCAGCAACATTTCTCCCCTCAGCAGAGAAGAAGAAAACCAACAGGTACCGTATCCCTGCATACTCAGTTTCTATCCCCAGTAAACAAGCTTCTCTCATAGTTACAAAATACCTCCCTCGGTCTCCGAACAGTCAATGTTCATTCATTGCAGAGTACTGACAGGAGCTGATTTTACAGTTCTTGTTCCTGAACAGTAGGCTTTCAAAGAGGGAATGTATGCTATTAAGTTTTCCTTTGGTGTTACCCTTCTCCACTGGTTAAAGGACAGACTGCTTAAGAGGAATGAAATGCATATCTAGAAATGACACACCCACTACTGAAGTGATACAAGACTTCTTCCACAGTAAGCAGTGTTGTATGAGCTCAAGCTTCAATTACATCTATGGCAACAACAATTTTCTTTAACACTCAAAGCTAAAGACACCTTAGGAATTAGATTCAAGACCTGTAGCCAATTAAGACAAATCTCAGGACTACTGCAGCAACCAGATCATTTCCGTGCTGGGAGAACATATGGTATGCTGCAGCAGGAAACACACCCACGGTATTTGAAGAGAGCCCTTGTAGAGCCAAGCACTTCCAAACCAGATGCACATTTTATCTAAGGAAGCTAAAGCCAGGAGTTTGAATCATAGAAACAATAGCTCCTCCCAGAGATTTATAAATCCTGCGAATCAGCCACCAAATCAAAAGCTGAACAATCCCCAGCCAGGTCTCCAAAGATCTTGCCAACATTAAGTGCACTGATTCATCATATCTCTACTTGTTAGTCTGATACTTTTTGGATCTTGACTAAAACATCATTCAGGCCACCTGCCATGAAGCTTCTCAGTGGGAACCCTGGAGGCTATAATCATATTTTCTAAAAACCTTCCAGGATCAGGTCCAGCTCTACTTCATTACTGTATACCTGTGTCTTAACATGTATGTTAAGAGAACACCATTCCTCCTGATGCATTCACTTTCCCTCACCGTTAAGAGAGCCCAAGACCTTCAAGTAGAGAGGTTTTATTAAGCCCTTTCCACTCCTTGGTCTCAGAGCAACAAAAGGACCACCTTCCTGAACAAGACAAATTTCTTATAAAGGAAACGCCTGCCTGCATATGTCAGAGGACTCCTAAGAGTTTTACTATTAGGGAAAAATCATGTCAGTCCCGTTCCACATCACCTCTTCCCAGCTGTCTTCCATTTCCTCTGTATCCTGCTCATCCTGGCTTTCTCAGGTAGATATAGACAACTACAGAGCCAAGGCTTTAGTCTCAACTCTGTGCCAATAAAAATAATCTAAAAAAGAAATAAGAGTAAATGTCTCCAGTAGCTGTAGGTTTCAAATTATTCAAACCCATGCTAGTAGAAGCTGTTTGAAAGGCATCATGAAAAACAGCTGCATAATTTAAGCTGCAAGGCAGCTAAATAATAGAAAGATATTAATTAAAATAAATAGGCAGGGGACAATAGGTTTTTAGAGGAGATCAGACTGAAAGTAAACAACGAAGAGAGAGGTAGGTGAAAGTTTCAGAAGCAGAAGCTCTGATGAGAACACTCTTGCGTCAGTAGCAGCAGAACCAAAAGTCCACAGTATTTGGCAGCCGGAGAAGGGTAAATGAAACAACAGGTCTAACAAGCAATCTCAGCAAGCAGAGAGGAGACTTGAGCTGTGAGAGGGAAATCAGCAAATTCACATTAAGATCACAGGCTAGGAGAAGCTCATGGAAAGAGAGAGAAATGTCACTAATCACATTTAGTGACATAGGAGCAACTAACATTACTAGATATACAAATGTGAAAAGACAAGCCATGGCACAGCGTTCTGCAGCTACTTAGATGTTCATGCATTAGTCTGATGCACCTGCCTGGACACCTTGTACTTCTCCTGTCTCTTTGTTCTATGCAGACGTTTTCTTATCATATGCTCCAGAAAACACACAATCATTGCATAAGGACTGCAACTCAAGTATTAACTTGTAGCACACCTGCTACAATAAAGTCAAATAAGACACTCAGCTGACGATTGCCGCAGGACAAATACTGGTTGGTGGGTTCACTGATTGTGAAGTACAACAAGGAGATCAGAGAATGAAAGTAAAGATACGCATCTGGTGGAAGATTAGCTGGGGGGAAAAAGCCAACAAAAAACTCCATGCTTGCCTGATAAAGTATAGCTTAGAAAAAGTATAATCATGTGAAACACTCCTGTGAAAGTAGCCAGCAGAGTCTACATTTCAGTTCTTTTCCAGGGACTGTTATGCTTCAAGTGGTAAACAAACAATGTTTTTTCTTGAACTATTTATAGCCTTAAGACCACCCAGTAAAAACATTACACTCAACCCTAAGGATGTCAAACCAACATTTGCTTTAGCAAGACTCCTCTGCACGAGAGGCCTTCCTGCTTCCTTAACAAAAGTAGGAGCAGTACCACATTTTACTCCTATTTGTCTTGGGCATTACAATAAAATTAGGATAGTGATGCAGAATATCTTCCCCATGGGTTCTTTAAGTGTACATCACTACAGTATCCAAGTTTCCTCACATATGGAGCAGAGTGCTTGCACTTTGACTTTTGCCATATAAAGAATACACAGAATTTATTCCTTCAGGTTCTTCAAAGAGGGGAGGAAGAAGAAAGAGGAAGGGATGACACTCTCACATATGTATCTGCTATCTTAACATAAGAAATGTTAAGAACATAAGAAAGATGTATTTCATCGCACAAAAGTCAACCTTTACTTTTCTTTTAGAATATCTGTGATGTCGGAAGATACAGTATGGCACACATCACCTGTGGAGGTTATGAAGAGACTTTATCATAGGAGAGGCCCAATTCAAGAGAAGTTTTGATTTTCAGATACTTTTTCAGGTTTCCCAAACCCAGCACCTACTAAACATATTTGATCTGGAATTTTCAACAAAAATATTATTAAAAATACAGTCTCCTGGTAAGCAATTAATCTTTTCAGAGTTAAACTAACTTGCTTTGTCAGCTTAGCCAGCAGGTTACCTACCAATTTCATCTCACCTTAATACAGACTGCTGATTTTTACAGGTTGCACCTGAAAACACTACACCCATATTTCACTCCAAGCTGAAATTCTTATGCAGAGTTCCCCCATCCCTCCTTTTCTTCTAAAATATCAGCATCATAGTAACAAATATATGCTCTGCAAAGTTTGCATGGGTCCTGTTAACAGCATTTAGGGCTTGCATAAGTAATAAGCAATGCTATTTGCATAGTCTCAAGCAAAGGTGGCACCTACACTCCTATTAATTAACCCAAGGAAAATAACACATTCCCTCTAATATCAAGAGGAGGAGTTTAGAGTTCTGCTTTCATAAATAAAATTGATTCCTCAAAGAGCACACCTGTTAGAAATGCTCTATCTTCTATTTCAATACGTGGCACTAAGCCCATGAAACACTTGCCTGAGCACCTCCAGTGCTATCAGAAGGACACACTGAAAGGCTAAAGGCACAGGAGGAAAGGCACCTGCAGATACCATTTTGCTCTGTTCAGGAGCACATCATGACCTATTCTCTGCAGCACCCTGGTCTTGGCCCTCGAGGGCTCTGTGCAAAGCTGCAAAGGGCTATTTCTGCAACCCACAGGACACAGGAAGCCTCTGCGGCAACTGCCTCACCAGCAAGGTCAGGAAAAGGGAGGAACCACACTGAGGCACAGTATCTACTATTACAAGTTGAGCAGTTACTTCCTTTTACTTAGGGGAGGAGGGAAGGGAAGATCCCTGTGACCAAGCCCACCGCCTTCTGTCACCAGTGCTCAAATTCAGGACAAGGTGGAAGGACTAACATCAGAGGAAGACCGCTCCAGGTAACACAAATACTAAAGAGAGCAAGAACGCTTGGGTAATTATGAACAAACCTGGACACTGAGTAACTGACAGCCCACAAGTAATTTCCTACCATGCAACAACAAATAAAACCCACACTATGCCTCTTTAGACTTCAAGTCACTAAATAAGAACTGAACGCCGGCACCAAAGAGAACAAGATACCATCTTATCCCTCAAGGATGCCTTGCTATACCAGAACTGACACTTTGTCCACACAGTTGCCACCCGACTGTTCTGTAGATAAGCAAGATTTCAGTCATAAGAAATGTCAGACACAGACTGCTTTCACTAATGAGAAATAGAGTGGCATCTTCTAGTGCCTCTGCCAAGACCCACCAACACACAGACAAACAGTACTGTGAGCATTATATAACTCCAGAAGTTAGCAAAGCCAGAAATTAGAACCTCAAGGTTCTTATGAGAGGAGATACATAAAATTCTTCAAAAGCAATTGCTGCTAATGAGTTCAATGATGGTTTCAGGTTCATATTTTCCCAAGGGACTCCTTGCACTGCCTCTGTGAACACTGTCTCCATGTTTCTGTGGATACGCACTTCTTGCTGTGTTGTAGCATAACTGAGGCAATTTGGAGAGGGGTGGGGTGGCATAGGGAACCCTTGTGAATAGCACTGAAGTCCACACAATCAGGTTCTGTTCCCAAATCTGACAGCATGTCCCTATATGACCTTCCGAGTCAGTTATAAATTCTATTACTCCATTTATGCTTCTATAAGACAAAGACAGTTCAAAATGCTAAGCAAAGATACTGGGAAGTTGCATCAGTTCTTTTGCTTCAGTTAGGACTTGGGGGTTTTTTTCCTGTTCAACTTAGATCAGATGGTTACTGGAACTTTGCCCTCAGAGGTACAACACTTCCTACTTGTACTCAGCCTGTTCCTTTACTCTTACCTTCATTACAATGGGATCCACTTTATGAGACCTTCCCAAGGCCAATCTGTTTTCCATTTACCATAAGAGCTACTTACTGCAACAACTCCCAGAGAATCAGAGGGAAGTAAGTATTAGACTGTTGCCTCTCTTATTCATGCTTCTTTCTTCCTTCCAACAATTCCACAGGGCTGGGCACAGCAAGTGCAGCACAGGGAACAAAGATCACACTTAGCATACACTGACCACAGACAACCTGCAAGCTTCTTCCTTCCAACATATGCACAAACAGAAGGGGGTGCTTCCCTTGTGGAAGAAAGAATACACACCTGTAAAAGCTTATCCCAATCAACTTTACTCCACCTGATTAAGGTAACGCAGTGTTGACATAACAATCTGTTGTAATACTTGTTAAAAATGGAGCAGAAATAGTAGCCAATATCTTGCTGGCTTCTTAAACCAAATGTAACAAAAATAATGGAAATATTTCAAATTTGGAAAAGCTCATCTCATGTCATCTATCTCCTTTGGACACAAGCCAGATATACAACACTCTAGGATCCATTTCCTGTATATGCAGGGTAATCCCTTGCTGATTCAGTGAAGTTGCACTATTGCCTTATTGCTCCTTTTGAGCTAAATATAAAGTTGCATTTTCCAAAATACAGACAACACACTTGCATAGGCACAGAAGGCCTACACAAGCCACAGAAAAGCTACAAGCCTAACCCACCAACCGGTACCTGTATTATCATTTTCAGAAAAAAACTACACATAGAACAGCCAGTGCCTTTTATACTGCTGGCAAAAATTTGTTTAAACTACCTTAAAGGAGTATTTGAAAGTATAGCCTAACATATTTTCTATTATTTAAACCTACAAAGCATAGTGGATGATATGCTCATATTTTATCTCATTGCTCTGAAGTTCTCTAATTTTGAACTATATTTGGTGTTACAGCAAGTGAACTGGCTTAATTCGCTTCTTTTGTAAAATGTTCCAAATTTAGCAACAAAACGGGGGGGGAGAATAAATCACTGTATTTACTCACAATATAAACTAATTAACCTATGAACATAAAAGCATGTAAGTTCTCACAGCACATAAAGGATTTGTATTAGTGACAATTTAAGAAGTTTATCCTTTTAGAGGAGGTCATTTCCTGAATTAGACATTCTGAGCGAACTTCATTGTACTGAACTAATCCAAGCCACTTTTCATGTACCAGGCAATGAAATCAAGTGTCAGACCAGTTACCAACATTTGAAGAAAAGCCATGGAAAAATAAAAGTTATTTCTTGTCCAATACACGCTATCTACTGTATAGGAAGTGTAGGACATTCAATTTTTCAAACAAAGAATTCCTCCACACGTCTTAAAAGATAACGTAAGTTATTTATGAAACTTCTTGCATGCAAAACTTCTGCTCAACCTCCTACATTTATTTTTTTACTGACTGGAAAGATACTTTGAATTTTTGGCAATAGCAGTCAAACAAATCTGTCCCTGGATTTGTCCATTTTACCCAGAATAGCTTGTTAATTCATCGTTCAGTTTCCACATATCAGTCAGAAGCTACAGAAGCAAATAACATGACAACACAATTCCACACATTTAGGCAACACAGCACTAAGTTCCTTAAAAGATCTTTCACTTATTTATTTTTATAAAGCTGCTAAACATACCCACTTGAGACCATCAAGGTCAGAATTTACACAAGTGGTGTAAGCTATCCACTCTAAGGTTCTCACAATCATATTAAAATTATATTTGATCTTAAAAAATTACAAATGGATCTTCAAGTGTTCTAGAAGCAAAGAGACTGACGAAAATTATGTATAAAATTATGCATAAACAAGGGTAAAGAAACATCTGATTTAGACAGTAGGAGAGAGCTGTAAGTAGCATTTTTTGCACAGAGAGGCCTCTCTGGGGTACACCAGTCAACTGTAGTTATTCAAAAGGGAGTCATCAGTGCAATAACACTGCAGATGCTGGTTTCCTGTGTCATTCTAATGCTTCACAAGCTAGTTATTGTAAATAAGTTTGTTAAAATATGAAAATAGTTCAATACACCCGGAAAACTGACTGGAGAATCTCTGAGGAAGTTAATATTTTTCAGCTGATCATAACTGGAACTGTAAGTGCTCCATACCTCTCTTTTTTTTGTTAGTTCTGATCTAGTTCATTCAGTCTAGGATATTGACGAAACTTCTCACTCGTACCTTCAACTTTATGTTACAGATTTCGGATAACCTTTCAGTTACAAGCACACCAAAAGGGACTAGTCCAAGAATAAATCTGCAGGCAAGAGGATTTGGGGAAGGCATTAGCTATGGGAACTTACATTTTGAAAATATAAAAAAAAATTGATTATATCTATATTTAAGAAAAATTATTTCAGGAGACAAAATGCTTCCAGTTAAAGATTCAAGGTTCAAAACCTCCTCTTAAAACTGTTCAGAGTTTAAATCTCCGACATAAAAGAAAATAGGAATTAAATTTTCTATCTGATTGTTATTGAAGCTTCCAACCAGAAACATCACAGATTTTAAATCTTGTCACAGATTAGATACTTAATGCCTTTTTCCTTCTATTCAAAGCCAAATCATCACCAAAAACATCACAACTTACTTCAATTACTACTTCTACATTTGGTTTCCTTTCCTTTTTCTTCCCCCATTCTCTCTCTCCCCCTCGTTCCCCCCAAGACTGCCACCATCCTGAACTGTACTTTCAGCACTGCAGGCCTTCATTAGAAACTTATTTGCTCTGTTTCTCGCGAATTGTTTTTCCTTCCTAACAGATAAACTTTCTAGATAACCAAAATACACGATTTGAATGGCAAACTGTGTTACTGCCAGCATTCCGATATAGTCACCATGTGCCTCAGCAAGAAACTGCTTCCTGCTTTTCTAAGAACAGCAGTTTTCAGCTTAAGAGTCCCAAATGCTGTCATCTTTCCTAAATGCTTCAGTGCAAGGATGCTTATGGTCCCTAAAGCTATATTCACCACTTGGGAGCCAAGTTCCAACCAGGTGAGTTTTTCATCCATACCTCTCTTTTTTTTGTGTGTGTGTGTGTTTTTGTTTTTTTCTTTTTTTGAGGAATTCCTAAAGACACTGAAGGAAAGCTTGCTTCAAAAAATTTTACCAGAATGCTCAGATTGAGTAAAAGAGACAAAATTCCTATATCTTTAAATAAAAAATACAGCTATAGCCTGAATACAGCAATATTGGGGGTGGTAAATTACTTTCCTGCTTAAGTCAGCAAAGAATATAAACCGTAAGACTGAGAACATCGTTCTGTCTGCTATTACAATTACTACAAATTATTAGTACCAGCACTCAGAATAGTCAGACAAACCTGTTCCACCTCAGTGGCACAATGCAGAGTGGGTGACAGCACACAGTAATTTTTCCTACTATGGAGCACATAGCCTTCCACAGGAAAAAAGAGAAAGCTCTCCAAATTCCAAGCTAGTCAATTTCAAAGAGGCCGAAATGATTCAGTTAAATACCACCAGATAAGTACAATATGTAGCCACTTGTGAAGTATTTTAACATTCACATCACGGCCAGGTTCTTTGTTCTGGCCTGTCTTTTTTATAAAATGCTCAATTACATTAAACACATACATTTTATATTATGTGTGTGTTAAGCCTCTTCGTCTCCTTTTCTCCCTTGCCATCCCACAATACGCATACTCCCAAATCCAATAACCCAGTGCCCTGGTCATACTGCCTAATCCGGCAGTGTCCCCACTGCAGGCACTGGCAGTGTAATCTGTTCAGTAGTCCAACTGGACAGCAGATGGCTTTGCATCAACTGCTGATTAAAAAATCCACCTCCATCAAACATCCAAAAAAAATGTGATTTTATCAATATATTTACCCTTTTTACCGAGCAAATGTACAGTACGTGTAAAATACAAGTGCGGTATGCATTTTCCAGACACTGTGCAAGTCTTCATTAGGAATTTTAGAATTCCAGCTTCCTTTCAAGAGGGGTAAACACAGCTGTACATAGATAAAACAGACAACACCAATCCCACATCCAGCTGACCTTGATACTTGAGGTGAAAATGAGCTACCAAATTAAATAAAAAAAAAGGGAAAAAGGAAAGCCACCCCAAATGACCAGATGGGAACTTGCTCAAGTGTTGGGATTTTTTGGTTTGTTTTCTGGAAGAAAAGACAAGTTTTATGACTGAAGAAAATGACGTAACTGAAGATTCTCTGTAACTTTCTGACACAGGGAAAAAGTCAGGAGCAGGAGACAGGTCAAAACTTGTGCCGCAATTACCATAGCCATGTATTTGTCATATTTCCCATGAGTAAAACCAAATGAACCTCGCCTCTAAGAAGCATTTATATCAGCAGCTTTCTTTGGGTGGAGCAAACAACTTGGAAACATAAATAGACATTCACTCATACTACCTCTTATACCACAAAAAAACCCCAAAATTTGAAAATATGTCTTGTTAGAACAGTTTTAATCCAAACATCCCATTTTTTAAAAAAAAAATCACTTCATATCATTAAAACCGTGTCTCCATATTTGCTGCTCCATTTAGCAGTAAAATAGTTTACAGTAAGACAGTTTACCAGCAATGATAGGAAACAGAGACTTTAATGAACTATATTAAATATTATCACAGGTGATGTAGTATTAGACTCAACAAGTTCGCGTTACAAGCTGTCTAGTAAGTCAAGTCGTGTTTCTTTGCCTTTCATCTTCAATTTTTTTTATTAAAAAAAAAATAAAGTTGCATTTCAGCCTCTCTGGATGGCTCTGTATCCACATCAGTATGACCAAATATGCAGACTTACAGAATCATGTGATGTAAATAATGAAAAAATAATAATAATAAATTGTGCTTAAAGTAGCTTCACAAAAATAGACTTTAAGGAAGGCCAAGAACCACTGGCAATCTAGGGGAGGGAAAAAAAAAAAAATCCACACCGACCGGTTGAGAGACTACAACCAATAGAGCCTCTTCCAGCACCAGAGCCCCGGTCTGCAATCACTGTTGCAGGGTGTTTGAGTCGGGCAGCCTGCGAGAGGCACAGATTGCCATTTTGAAACACCGCCTCACGCTCACACAGCAGCGCCAGCGCACGGGCAGCCTCCTGCCCCCGCACGCCGCTCCCGGCTGCGATGCGGACCCGCAGCACCGCGGCTCCCTCGGCCCCGCCGGGACCCGCACGCCCAGGAGGACCCGGCGCGGCTCCCAGCGCGGATCCCCCCGCGGCCGAGCCCCGTGATGTCACCCGTGTGCGGGGCCCCTTCCTCGCCCCCGCGCCGCT
>VYXB01001585.1:730144-825272 GCA_013397135.1 Pachyramphus minor
CTCACTCACCCCCCACCCCAGCCCTGGGAGGTCTCCGGGATGTGACTCATGATAAACAAATACAGAGGGGGAAGGAAAAAAAAAAAGGGGGGGGGGGGGAGACACACCCGCGAAGCCGGACTGACATAATAACCCCCTCCCTTCCCCTCTGGAGCCGGGGGAGGGAAGTCTGGCCCTTCAGCTGGGAAAGTTGAAAGAAAAGGCAAGCGCCGGGGACCGGCTGGGGGGCAGGAGTCGCGGTGGGGGCAGTCAAGCGCCACTGCCCCTCGGGCGGCTCCGGCCCCGCCGCTCGCCCCGGGAAGCCGAGCCCAGCCGAGCCCTGCCGGTGGCCCTCGGTGCGCTGCCCCGCCGCCACTCACCTGGATGTAGTTGTTTTCGCAGTAGTCGGCGACTCGAGTGAGGTTCTGGTAGCTCTCGAGCAGAGCCCGCTTGCCAGAAGGGATTTCCTCCTCTAGCAACATCTGCAACTCTGCCATTTTCCACCCCTCCGCATCGCTTCCTCTTGCATTAAAGAGACAGCGGCAGCGCCGGGCTTGCAACCCGCCTGGTATTGTGGGATTCCTCCTCGCCTCGCTTTCGTGAACACTCGCTTTCCCCACCCATCCTTCCCCCTTCGAGGGGAGTGGAAAGGGAAAAAAAAAAAAAAAAAAAGGAACAGGGAAAACCCCGCCCCCGCTGTGCAGAGGCAGTCGGGATCTGTAGGCAGAGCTGATCGCATGCGCGGGCATCGCTCATGGCCACCGACCGCGGAGATGGCGGAGTCGAGCTCGGAATTCACCGGCCAGCCTGGCCCTTGGGGTGGGAGAGCGGGAGCGGGGCTGGCGGGCCGTTCCTCTGGGTACCCAGAGACCGGAGGGGACCCTGGTGTTCCTCTGGAAGCCCAGAGGCGAGTGGATACCCTACTGTCCTTTCCGCATCCCCCTCAGAAAAGCCCCAGCCCCACACTGCTGCCCCAAGCACCTCTCTGCAGAAGAGGCCAAAAAAGTCTGGTTATCCGGCCATCTGACAGGCTAGGAATTTGTAAGATCACTGAATCATTTAGATTGGAAAAGACCTTTGAGATCATCCAGTCCAACCTGCGTCCTAACACCACCACGTTGACTAGACCGTGCGACTGAGTGCAACGTCCAGTCTTTCCTTAAACACCTCGAAGGACAGTGACTCCACCACCTCCCCGGCAGCCCATCCCAGAGATGACAACAAAATTGGTAAAAAAAGATACAGGGATCACGATTTGGGGCAACTAGTCTCTTCCAGTGGGTTATTACTCCTCAAGGGGCCAGGAGAAATAATGAATCCAGCTGGTGTAGATCTTTGTGAAGACCTGCCCAGAATAACTACTGACAATTAGCCATTTCCTGGATCTAGTTTTATAAGAAGAGCGTAAATATTTGACTGGAGTAAATACGTTATTCCTGCAACTCATTTACCTCAGTTGTTAATCATTGTTCAGGGCCTCCTCTGGCTGTTGCAAAGGTACAGAAGGCAAGGGTCTGGTCATTATTTAGCATAATATTTCTTGTATATGTGCTTTTTGTAACCAAAATCCTGAATCTGCCAGAAGAAAAGCCAATAACAGCAGGTGACTGCTCTGCTGGGTTGTCTAAGCCTGCCTTTGCAATGAGTAACAGGTGCAGAGGAAGCCATCTCCATGGCCCAATGTTCATGCCATGTTCTGTGTGCCCACAGTTACTAATGCAACTGGTGTTAGTCCTTGCATTTTAGAAGTTGTCCCAGAGAAATCCACACAGCAGTGAAAAGTCAGCATGTTCAGAATTTTTCAGAAAAAAATAACTCTCGAGCACATTATAGTAAGACCAGACTGTGTTCTCCGTATAGTCATGTGGTATTTAAGATGTCTTCTGATTGCAGCCCTGAAAACTGTGCTGGTCAGGATACCTTGGTATACCTGCTGCTGTCTCTAAATCAAGTTGGAAAGAAGAAAATATAGATCTTCCTTCCCCTCTGAGGTCAGCAAAGTCCAGCATCTGAGCCTAGAACTGTGGAGGTAAGGATGAAGAGTAGGGAGCCTGGGAAGCACCAGTGGGCTTGGGAAGGTTTTGCAGCTGGAGTTACAAAAAAACAGCCCCTGTCTGGGAACAGGTGCCAGGAAAGGGCTCTTTGGGGAGAGGAAGGAGCTGGTACATTCACAGCACTTTCTGTGGGATAGAAGTGCATTCACATCATTGCTATCTTCTGGTAATTTATTTGACAGCTTAGCAGAATTGTTTCCAAAGTGGCTTCAATAACTCTCTTTAGGACAGCATGTAATTTCCAATAAAACATTTTATTTTGTATTTCAGGTATCCTTTTAATGTAAAATAATGTTCTGAAACTGTATTGAGATATAAACAAGCTTTGAATGTGTCCCAGGGCAACTGTGCTGCCTTGAGCACTGGCTTCTCCTTGTTTTCAGCTAGCATAATAGAATGACAAATTTGAATTCTCTATTCTGGCTGGCTGCAAACTACTTAACACACATTGCCTTGGATGAGTCTGTAATTGCCTACAGATCACAGACTGGCTTCATGGAAGCTGTTAACATTCTCAAATATAGCATAACTGTTGTTGGCTCTTCTTAATATGTTATGGCTGCCCCTGTACCAAAAAATGGCAGATGTCTGGGGCCTTGCACATCAACTTTCGACAATATGAGAAAAATCAGTGGAGTGTGTTTTGCCAAATATCTTGTGCTTCACTTTGGTGGGCAGCCTTGTCTTACAAGCAGATGGCAGGACAGCTCCTGATCAGGGCAGTGGTGGCTCCCGAGAAACACATCCACGTCAAGCAGCAGAGCAGAGGCTCCAGAAGGACCTTCAGCCTCATTCCCTCCAGTGAATCTCAACCCAAAAGGCCTTGCACAAATGAAAAAAACCCCTAGAAACTATGTCAAAATGTTCTCACAACTCAAGAAGATGTTGGAAGAGCACATCAGATCGCCACCTTGTGACAGCTGCATTGTGGCTTTTCTGCAGCCTCCGGGGCACAGCTGGGCATTATCCCCACACCTGGGGGATACACCCAGAGTAGATATAGAAACACCCAGACTGCCTTGAGGTCAACCCTAGCAAGACTTCTTAACTGAGTGCCGTACAACCATGACAGTACTGCTGTGAGGGCCATCCAATATAAGTGGTTCTGGGAATTCTGGTGTGGACATGCTCAACTGATTAGATCAGCAGGCCTTATTAACTTCTGTCCCATGCAGGCCCTCCTGCTTTCAAAATGGCTCTCTACAGGGTCACTTGAGTGTCTTTGCAGTGTGTTCCTCGTGTCTGAGGTTCTTGGAGGGTTCATTGACACAAATGCAATAGATCCAGCTGGCTCCATGACTACACATGGTGTGTACATTGAACGACTGCAAAGCACCTGAAAGCAGAGAAAGACATTCGAGTAGCTACGGAAGTGCTTGGCAAATCTAACAGAACCACAAATCTAGCACTGAGCCGCAGCCAACAAATCTTGGACTTGAGCTGATATTTGCTGAAGAGAGTAATGTGCAACTGAACTGCATTCGCTGGGATTTTCTTTAGAAACTGTTTTATTCTGTTGGATTTTTTGCTTTGGTTTAGTTTGTTCTTGCGGTTGGGTTTGGGGGTTTTTTGAGCTATCACACTTTCTCATTGCACCAGACAATAAACTGCTGATTAGAAGGAGAAGTTACCTACTCAAGATACTTTAAGTGTGTAAGAGAGCTGGGAATTAAAATTTTCTTGGCTAGGGCAGCTGAACTGGTAGAGGGGAAAATTATATTCATCAAACTCCATGCAAGCAATCACTCGAATGACATCCAGAGTAAAATATACTTATATACCTCTCAGTGCCTCAACTTTCCATCTGAGATTTGCTCCTCCTCAGTGGGTCATGGTGATCTCCAGGGGCAATACTGTCTTTCTGGAACATAGCCCGTTTTTGACTGGGACAGAAAAATGACACTCTATTCTAAATGTACCTGTTTAGAACAGCGTGAAAGTAGGATCATCAAAGCAACTTCTCCTGCACTGTAATTTGTGTAGCTCTGTAGCTGTCTATTCCCCTTTCTAGGCCATAGATTGGCATGTGTCTTTGTTTTTCCCTTGGGAACAAACAGTACTTGCCTCAGTACTGTTGATTGGAAAATAACCCTTTATTTTTTGTTGGACTGTTTCTCAGCTGGATCAATTCCTGATTCGGTTATTTAGCTGCAGAAGCACTTTTGACAGTGAAATGGAAAGGGAGATGAGGGATTTGAGGGGGCAGCTGGAAGCACAAAGGACACAGGGCCTGTTCAGCCACATCAGCTCTGCTGCCAAATGCCAAGTCTCGTGTTCTTTTAAGAAAATTTTTGTTGATTACGGTCATGTAGTTATATAAGTATGGCCTTACTGGGGCAATCCAGTGTGACTACTTAACACTGTAACTTTTTTTCTCCTGGAACCAAATTTTGCCTTTTTGGTATTTCCTATACCAAATCTGCATAGCTGTGTTGGTTTGCTTTCCTGTCCTTTAGATCCAGCCCACAGAGCCTTACTCAAGAACCAGAATAATTACCCATATTGATATTTCAGTTATCATCACAGGGTGTCTCAGTATTGCAGAGATGAATGGGGCTGGTGCTGCTTCTTGGAGACAATTTGTCATGCTTTCTGTGCTCTTACGGCCACCTCCGCATGCCCTGTTTTCCAATTAATATTTTTAAGGTTTTTGTCACAGCTGTTAACAACCAGAGATGCTCTCTCCTGCCTTGCTGCAGGAGCAGGGGTGTTTAGGGCAGGACTGCCTCCCTGAGCCTGGTCCAGGGACCCCACTGCACCCCCATGCCAGTTGCTAGGCAGCCGGCGAGCTCTGTGCGGCAGAGCCGGCACAGCCAGCCAGGCATTGCTAGGCAGCCCAAGCTGCTGGGAGCACACAAATAATAAGATTCAAAATTGCGGCTTCAGGAATGCACAAGATAAGAGTGGCACAAAAATAAATAGTTTTACTGTATTTTGACATGACCTTTCTCCTCCAATATATTTTCACTTGCGGTACTTGCCTTCCATCTCAACCCCATTTTTCACAAAACTCTCTCCTCTTCATCCCTCCTGCATGCTTATCTTTGCTTCTCAGCAGTGCTCTGCTGTCAACAGTCCTCCTTTTCTGTCACCTCCACTACCCTTTTCTCCATCTGTCATCTCAGTTGTTCTCCTCCCATGTTCCATTGGATCCTCTGTTCCTTTGGCCTATTTAATTTTGGTCTCCATTCTTTCATCTTTCTCAGCTCAGCCTTTGGCCATCAGGTTGCCTCCTGACTTTTCCTTTCTGCTTTCACTGCATCAAAGAATTCCTCCCATATCTTCCATTCCCAGATCCCAATCTGCATCCATTATGCTGTTGTTGCTTCCAGCTGCCCAACACAAGGTAGGGCTTATCTTCTTAATCGCTCAAAGGACTGCCAAGGCGAGAAGGCATCCACTGGGAAGCATGGGAAAAGTGGAAGATCTAGACCCTAGTAGTGCAACTATACCTATTCAGAACCTCAAAAAAGTCTATTTCTTTCTTCCTAGACCTACACCAGGGAAGATGGCTATTTGTGACAAATGACAAGGTTTGCTTCTTACACCAGTAACAAATGAGGCTAAACTATTTTGTTATAAAAATGTTTTGAGGAAGGTATGACTTTAAAGGAACCACTTAAAGCGGAAGGTGGATTTTTGGGAACCATCCTTTTCCTTAGTAAATGAGGTTTTTTCCTTCATTTATTTTATGGCTTTGGAAGGATAATTTAAATACAAAAAGAGTCATTCTATTGCAAGAGGTAAGCATGGAATAAAGTCAACTTTCTGAATAGACCCATGCAGGTTTGGCCCACTCACTAGTGAGTAGGTTGAGATTTCCTGATTTAATAGCTGTTTGTTGGAGGATGCCAATCCTTTAAAATGGAAGGGTTTCTTTAATGTGTATATATGAAATAAAAATTTCCCTGGGAAAGGTCTTTCACCTTGCATAGAGCTCCTGGTCTAAAGCAGACAGAGAGACACCTTGCTGAGGAAAAAGTAACATTTGCATAATTAGCAGTGAAAGGGAGCATAGCAGACCCAAAGACAAGTCTTCTGTGTACCTGATTTGAAATCAGGCACCGAAAGGGTGGGTGGCCCGTATCAGCTGTGTCCTACTCACTCAGCTCTATGGAGTGAGCATCCCTATCAGGAAAAAAAACACTGCTTAAAGTCTTGGGAAATGTTTTGAAGTCTGAAAACACCTTTAGCACAATTTCTGTTCTGTTTTGCACAGCTTGATAAAGGCTATGAGAATAGCACAAACAAAAATATTCCAGAGTGAATGCATATAGAGCCACCCCAGGCTTAGTGGGACTTATTGGCTCAGACATTGTTTGCAGAGATATAACTCTTTCCTTGAGAAGCAGAGCCTAAGATGGCTTTGCGTATTCATGCAATTCTGCAAACACTGCCTTGAGACCGCTGAGTAGTGCTGAACACAGAATTAATGAACTCTTTTGGACTACATTTACCATACACAGAACTGAAGTGTCTCCGGTGTTCCTTGGAGCATCTCCAATATCCAGATTTTTCTGCTCTCCTTTAGTTCCCAGTCTCCTATGATCCCAGATAATGTAGAGTTGATTATAATAATACTGTCATCTAATCTATACACACCTCAAAATTGATTACTCCATGCTGATGCCTGTACCTAACCAAGCCTATATATACCTAGACTAATTTATTCCTATCTTCAGTACTAAGTTTCTGTATTTGGTACAGTGGATGAATAAAAAATAAAAAGCAATAAACATATGTGTTTCAGAGCCAATATCTGAGCTATTTCTGTGGATTTTTTACTTTTTTAACAGTTAAAATTCTTTATATAAGTCCCTTTTTATTCTTAATAAAAAGAAATTCAAGATTCATCAAAATGTGCTTAGCATAATGCAAAGCTTTAGAAGAATGTATTATTGTGAAGATAATTTAATCACACAATTGCAATTTTTCATTGTATTTGAGGAAATCTTAGCATGGATAGGAATTACTTTTATGTACTTTCTATTTAAAAGATTGATGTTTTTCTAAGCACCACTGTTTTTTTGATGCAGATTAAAAGCATTCGTATTCTGTACTGATTAATTGGTGTGCCTCTTTTGCATTTAAATATATACTTCATTGAATTGCAGCTTTCCATCACAAAGCAGGAAAGAAAAAATAATTAAATGATAACATCATGCTACTACAGAAGGAGTGCTATTTCCCCAATAAAAATAAATATTTGACAGCAATTCTGTAGTGATAGTATTACCCAGCACAACATTTGGATGGCAAAATAAGGCACGATATAATAGTATTTTTTTCAGCAAGTAAAAACACATTACAGTTCTTGGGTCTGTTCCAGCTCCCAATGAAACAGTAAAGCTTCAACTGGAAGCAATACTGAGCAGGGTTGAACAGTGTTTGAAAAGGACTATCTTCAATAGCACTGAGGGCAAAAGGAATGGGATTGGATGCACAGCAACCCTCAGATGCAGTTGCCTACTAGAAAATCACTTCCACACTAAGATAACATTGACATCCTCCTTGGTATTGTCCCAGTCAGAGCCCAAACTCAGACTGTGCAGATAATGAGGGTAAAAAGTCATTACACATAGACTGAGGCTATTCTCTGTTGGGAATGTTTAAAAATAAATCAGGCCATTTAGTGCAATCCAACAGAATTTAAAGGATAAGCATTGGCTATTCAGAATAAATAGGGTTTTTCTTTCCTGCTACTTTTCATTATATAACAGGAACAATCTCTTGTGCCTATGAGATTGATTACATGTCTCGAACTTAGTTTAGATATTAATCAATCTTAGCAACCACTTCTTGTTTCCTGTAGCATAATGCAGTAAAAATTGTCCTTTAATTACCACTAATGAAAGTTACCTGCAGTGAAAGTGAATATATGCCACTGGAAAATAACTCGGTTCAGAGGGCAACAAATGCAAATACGAACAATCTCTATTATGCACAGGCACAATTAGTAGTGAATATATAAATTACCAATGGCAGCTTCCTGCAATGTTCAACTATTTGCTGCCAACACTAGCTATGAATGTTTCAATTTATTTGGTCATAACCATAATAATCCCACAGTATTTTTCTGGCCAGTGTGTTCCTAAAGGTTTGGGGACTTTTAAACAGTGTGATGTAATAAATGCATACTTAGTATTAAAAATATGTCTAATGTTCTTTAAAATAATTCTGAATTTGAATTGGGTTAATTATGCTTGCCATCACTTCCCTTTAAATGTCTGACTCTTCATTCTGTATCTGACATGTCTGTACTCTCAAAATTTCTTCAGTGTACAAGGTGGAGCCTATCTAGATTTTTACATCAACTGGAAGATGTCTCATAACTAGGTATCTTTTCTTATATGCTAAGAAAAGACTCATTTAGCACTATTCTGACTGAAAAGGAGATCAAGATGTTGTTTTACATGGAAGAGGTATAAGAGACTCCTCACTGTATTGTATGTGAAATTTGTAGTTTTCTCCCCTTATAATGCCTTGTTCTCAGTTGCTTATACCTTTGTCAGTTCTCATTTAGCCCTAGTACCCTAGTAGCACATTTTGGACTTCATTTTTCCCCTTCAAGGAATTTGTGAGACAGAAACAAAAAGAAATGCTTTCTATAGCATCATTACAAATATTTCAGCCAACAGGTTACACCCCCAGCAGCTCTGTAATTTGAATAAGGACTTTCAAATTTAGCAGAAGGTAGTTTCAGGGCCATACCTCCTGTTCTTCCTGATAAACCTGATAACATTTGGTTAATTCCTAAATTTCGGAAAGTGATATATTTACATACTATCAACAGAGTTTATAAGAGATAAGATATATTAAGATATATCCACTGAAGGACTGGGCTATGCTGATAATGTTTCATTGTGCCCTGCAAGGGCCAGGGTATTTTCTCTGCTTCTTCTTGTTGTTGTTCCTACAATATCACTGTGGTGGATAATAGCATAAGGGTGTTGTATCCCCTGGAATGTAGCAGTAGGATGAATTCTGTGATGAGAGATGGAGGAGAAGTTTGCAGGGGCCGGAAAGAAGGGTCATGTGCAGGTGTGAAAGAGGAAGAGTAGAAGAAAAGGTCAAGAGGAATTACGATGAGATGCAGATTGTTTAGGTATGTGGTGTAACTGGATGGATCAATCATGGCAGAGAACAGGTGGGCTGAGAAGAGCACTAAAAAACTACAGACACTTCCCACACATGATATAGACTTGGACTTATTTTCTCTTGTTTTCTCACAATAGTCAAAAAATTTACAGGAATCTGTGGACTACAATCATTGCCAATTACTCCTACTATGTAAAAGTCATTTGCTGTAGATCTTAAATATCAAATCTTGATGTTGATACTTATGTTGACCGCACACCCCAAACTCTTAGAAAAAGTTTAAACAATATATTGACCAGTTAATTCCCTAGGGAGTACCATCATCTTATGATCTCACAGACAATGTGATACTTGTCTGGGTATCGTCATACAGGCTAATAAAAGGGACAGATCTTTTTAATCCAAGAATTTTGTTGAAACAGGCTCTCTTTTGAAAACTCTTTGGTTTCCAGTGAAAGAAAAAAGGTTTTGTAAAAAAAATTGGGCCGAATATCTTTTCTCAAGCAGCTAATACACTCAATTTTTAATTATTTGTATTGTGTGGCCTGAAAGGTTCCTTATCTCATTTCAGATTAAAAAATTCAGTATTCAAATGCTTTCTTGTTCTGCATTAGGAAAAGAGCAGCAAATCTGACATACAGTACCTCATTTGAAGATATTATGTCTTCATAACTGAAAAAGCCTCATTTCAGTAACCTCTTTAACTATTATTTACAATAGCCTCCTGCTCTAATAGTCTATTAGAACAATAAAATTGCTATAAAGGGATTTTTTCATTACAGTTCTGTGATGGATATGAACTGCATCGACCCGTAACTTAAGCCTATAGCTTAACTTATTCTGTTGCTCCAACTGAGCAGGGTTGAGCAGTGTTTGAAAAGGACTATCTTCAATAGCACTGAGGGCAAAAGGAATGGGATTGGATGCACAGCAACCCTCAGATGCAGTTGCCTACTAGAAAATCACTTCCACACTAAGATAACATTGACATCCTCCTTGGTATTGTCCCAGTCAGAGCCCAAACTCAGACTGTGTTGTGGTTCACCTGAAAGCTGGATAGTGTTGGTTAAAGTAGCAGTGAGTCAGTCACAGCTTTGCCACCTTCCAGCATGGTCACTGCTGGCCATTACACACCAGCATTAGTCTGGAGGCTGGTAGGTGCCCTTGGTGCATGGCAGACATCTGCATTTTCTGTATCACAGTATCACTTATTTGACCCCTTAAGCAATATTAGTAAGAGTTAGCAAATGACTATGTGAATATTGTGTATTACCAGTACATAACTAGGATATTAGTAGGAGGGGCTAGCAGGTCATCCAGTACATCTCTTGAATATGGCAAAATTATTGTCTGTACTTCATAGTCCAGCTCTTTATGCCCTCTAATTTTAAATGTCCCTACTGAAAATGACCTGGAGCTTCAAATACATCAGCTGTCAGGCTGTTCCACAGTGCGCTATGGTAGTGTGCATCTTGTGCAATGCTAAGGGTGACACTGCCATATAACTTTTTGCAGATTTGCATAGAAATGTATTTTTCAAAGGTTCAGTGAAGCCACAGGGTAATATATTTATTTATAAGTGACCAGGAATAAGGGTCACAGCAATAATCTAACAATTCATGTAGAATCCATTGCTAGCGCTTATTCACAAAACAGATTGTAACTTATGTTCTCTAATGCATAACCATTTTTGTATGAAAACTTTTAATCAAATAAGAGGAAGTGTCCAAAGAAAATTAATGAAGTTGATGAAAGGACTAGAGAACAAGTCTTATATGGAGCAGCTGAGAGAGATGGGGTTGTTTAGCCTGGAGCAAAGAAGGCTGAGGGGAGACCTTATCGCTCTCTACAACTACCAAAGGAGGCTGTAAGCAAGGTGGGGGTTGGTCTCTTCTCCCAAGTAACAAGTGACAGGGTGAAAGGAAATGGCCTTGGGTTGTACCAAGAGAGGTGTAGATTGGTTATTAGAAAAAAATGTCTTCACTGAAAGGGAGATTGAGCTTTGAAACAGGCTACCCAGGGAAGTGCTGGAGTCACCATCCCTAGAAGTGTTGAGAAAACATGGTGGTTCTGGGTTAACAGTTGAACTTGATCATATTAGAGGTCTTTTCCACCCTTGAGGATTCTAGGATTCTAAGTGTTTTGTAATCATATGCAGAATAATATCAAAACTATTAAATGAATTTCAAATTCATGCTTTAATTTATGTTGGAAATCTCACAATAGCAGGTGTGGGTTTGTATGTTCTTCTGCTCTCCCCCCCACCAAGCAGATTTCTCCTATCATTTGTCTTCTGTATTTGTGTAGGGAAACTTCAATATAATGAAAGAACATATTTTACCCTCAGCTGGCATGCATTTATATGTGAAAGCAATATACCAGTTGTTTTACATGATAGTGCAAATTGTATTTGATATAGCTCATATTTCTTATCCTTCTCTTTTAGTAGGAAGAGAGTTAGTCACAAGAGGGTTTGTTTTCATATAAATCTGTAATCTGAAAGCTAAATTCTAGGACACAAAAGCATAAATCTCTGATTTTAAGTGGATGGTTGGTATGAATAGCATTTCTTCCTTCTTGCTATTCCTGACATTTAGAAATCTGGTTTGATATTTGATTATATTATTCAATTATTAATCTAGGATAATTTAGCACATCTCCTACCAATTAAAGTTATTTGGCTTTGCTCCACCATTTCTCAACATCATACTTGTAGAAAGGAAAGGACAGAAATTTCATTACTATAAAATACATTGCTACATTTGTTATACAGGGAGGGCCACACTACATGATGAAAGAACTGATCCTATCTACCTGCTTAATACAGATGTTTAGGACACACTCGACTTTTGTGCAGGTGTGAATGGGTAAATGTGTCTACCTCATAAATACAAAAGCACCAACGAAACAAAAAGTTTTATTCTTTCTGTTCTGCTCCAGCAGGATAGAAATACATGTCACTATATTCCCAAAGTACTTCAGCTCAGCTGTGGGAACCTGATTCTTCAGGACAGTGTAACTTAACCCCAGGCACAATACCAAGTGTTCCATGACCATGGAAGTTTGCTAAAACATTTGCATCCATGCAAGATGCTTGTGCTTGGAATGGCTTTGTACCAAGGCTTGGCCATTGTCACAGAGCCCCACCAGGACAAATCTGTAGCAAGGACTTGATCAGCACCTTTAAACTGTTTAACTGAACCGGGTTTGCTCTGGCTGAAATGAGTAGAGGAGCATTTACAAGAGCAGTTCCAGAGGCAGATCAGAGGGGCAGCAGTCAGCGGCTGTGGATGTGCAGGAGATGGTCACCTCTCAGGAGTCTTGGAAGTAGCTGGCAGGGAATGTGTTAATACAGCCTGAATGTGTGGAAAGAAGTTTTAAAAAGCATTTACTTTATTAAAATGTAATTTAACTCTGACAGTTAGAAGGGGGTAAAAGTTGAAAATTAGTAATTTGTGTCTGTTTTGGACCCCTACTAATCAAAAGGTTTAGTTTTTCAGACTTTTTATTTTCAGAACTGCCTTGCAAATGAATGAGAAAGCAAATAGCAAGATATTAAGTGAAAAACAAACAAGAACCTCCTCCTTCAAAGGTTAGAAACAGGACTGGTTAACAAAACTGCTTATAATGCATGAATTGCTAAAGTAACTGACAGACATTTATCGGAAGGGTTCATAGTAAGTTAAAGGTAATCTAAAAAAAAAGTGCAGCTCTCTTTTAAAAGAAAATCTTTAGAATTTCAGAGATCCGTCCACCCACAGGATTTCAAACAGACAGTACAATACCAGGAGACTGAACAGATCAACAAAAAGAGATCTTTAATCACACCATTTAAAACCCATATTTTTGATTTACATGAAAAGGAAAAAACCAAGGGAGATCTAGTTATCTGCAGCTTCTAAATTTAGATCTTCTTAAATCAGCATGCACATATTAATCACAACCAAGAGTTTTAAATGAGCCAGCAAAGAGCATTATGGGCTGTTAATATTCATTCCCAGTCAGTTTTCAAACATTGGAGAAGTTCCAGAGCACCAAAAGAAAGCAAAGGTTGTGCCAATATTGAAAAAAGATATATAGGTATTGTAGTCTTATCAACTTAATATTGATCCTGAGTATATGACAGAATGACTAATAGGAGATTCCATTAAGAACGAACTAAAGAAGGATAATTTAATTAATGCAAATCCATAGGAATGTCTGGAGAAATATACATCTTTTCAGAATAACTCAGTATGCTTTTCTGTGAGAATGTAAATGTGCTGTAGAAATGTATTGATACTTCTGTAAAGTATCTAACTTAAAACTTTGAGAAACTAAAATAAAAATTTTAAAAATAAATAATTATTGTAAAAGAAAATCATTATGGTGCATATTAAATAAAAAAATGTCTGACAGACTTCAAATGTGGTCATAAAGTATATATCAATCTGACTCCTTGTTGGTTAACTTATTTTGAATAACCTACAAGAAAACAATAACATTGCTTCTGATAAAATTTGCAGAGAGAGCAGTGATTAGGAGAGTGACAAATAATTAAAAGAACAGACTGACTTAATAAAACAATCTGATAAGTAAGTTCAAAACCAGCATAGCTGACTGCAACCAAATATTGTTCTTGTCACTCAACAAAAGTGTTAATGTGGGTCCTGAGTTACAAGTAGGGCAAGAGGATCCTGTGCTTTGAGGCCTTCCTCCACCTCTACATCCAAAAGAATCAATGAATTCTGGACATATGAATGAGAATACTAAGTTTGGAGAAGGCAATACCTCAGTCCTCTCTTGCCTCTGACATTAACACAAGTATTCCTGAAGCATTGTACCTAGCAGTAGTATCAATAATTCACAAAAGATGTTAAAATATTGGAAAGACATAACAATGAATGAATGAATTCACTGGAGTGAAAGGATCAGTAAATTCAATTCTAAATAAAAGAAATCCAGGAGTTGCTTCATTTCTATTTATAAAGATTTGTAGGATTGTTGGAGAACCCTTCAGGAGGATAATAGTGAGCTCTATAAACCAGGAGACGTAGCTACAGAAGGATTAAAAACTGATAACAAAAGCTAGGCAAACAAATAGAAGAAATAGGGCATACTTTGCTGTTCTGTTTCTTTTGCATGGCAAAATGTAGTACTAACATTTGATTTGAGGATGTGTTCAAGTGATCTATATGACACTGAAGGCTTGGGCTCTTTAATGGGTACATCTTTGGTTAAAGACTTACAGCGCCTCCCGAAACTGCTCTCTGCCCTCTATTAGATAACTCAGTGTGACAGATTCCAATGTAACTGTTGTCACACTGATGTGGCTGCCCAGCTCCCCCCTTACTTTAGGGCTGCATTTCTGTCATTATCTGCAGCAGACCTTTAAATACCTCTGCTTAGGTGCATTCAAAGACTTCTGTGCATTCAAAGATAATTTTAATTTTTTGCAGCTCAGTTTCTTGGGGTTTTTTAGAAACCAACAGTAATTTACTCAGAAATCTATTGAGCAGGTTCTTTGATTATTTTTTCTACTTTTGAGGGGACAAGAACTGACAGCTATCTTTCCTCATTAACCTCTCCTTCATTTACAGAAGCTTTGATATTCAGCTTCCCATGCTGAACATATGTTATAATAACCAGAATATTTTAGTGCAAAAAAAGTAAAAAAATACTTAAGATACTTGATTTCCTAACTTTTTATCCATCCTATTTATTCATACAATATTTTTCTACTTAAGAATACTCAGTCTGAGAATTAATTCTTTATTTTAAATGGTAAAACCCATGAGGTTCTGATCTTGAGACACTATATGTTGCTGTAGTTCACCTGTCTTCCTCAACTCAGTGAAGTGGACAGGCCTTATCATCACAAAACTTAAGCAGAGATGACTTTTTTATTCAGTTGAGCAGAAATCATCTAGTAGTATAAACAGTTCCTAAATGTCAAAGTTCTTTCTCAATAAAGCTTCCTAGAAAAACTTTGCTGGATAACTTCCTGTGATATGAGAATGAAAAATCTGTGGTTTATAACTGGAAGTGTCTAGCTGGCATTGGCTTCTGTGGAAGTCTGGTTTTTTACTATGACTCCTACGGCAACAGAGCTGGGCGCTTCTGGAGATTACATTGAAGTGGTGGTCCTGTGCTGAAACACCCAATTAAACTCAGTCTTAAGTCCTTCTGAGAGCTTGTTGGAGGACTCACTCCAGTAATTCCATCTCAATCTGTTAGATAAGGTTGTTGAAACCCATTGACCAAAACCACAGTGGTACATTTTCTGCCTGGGTAAATATCCAAAATGATAAACACAGGCCTGAATATGCTTGAGTTTTCAGTTGAGTTGCCAGTTATATCCCAGGTTTTGCACACTGGTAAATGTGTGTGATGAATACATTTTCACAAAGTCATTTTTCAGATTTGCTAGAAAGAATAATAAAATTAATTTGTTAGAATTTTTAAAGAACACGCACAAACTAAGGGTGTTTCATTTTTTTCCCTTCCAGATACTGAAAAAAAAAAATCACAAGAGCTGTCTGGCTATAAATATGCCATTGCATAAGCACGTTATTATGATACAGTCACAGTATTTTGTTTGCTATTCCCAAGAGGCAAATTACACAAGGATAGGCTTCTAAAACTTTAGCAGCAGTAGCTGTGAAGACAAGAAGCACAAATGTCAAAACAGAAATAATATGCCAGATTTTTCAGAGTCAAATTCTTACTCATTTGCATTATGAAAATTGTAATACCATAAATATATCCAAATCAATCAAATAATTCCAAATTTATACCACTGTAAATGACAGCACAAATTGACCCCCAGATATTGTATATTTTACTGAAGGGAAAGGAATAAGTATTTATTATGAGCTGTCTGCTGCTGTTGTTTATTATAAGACACGGTTTGTCAACACTGAAAGATGAAACCACGTACTTTTCAAAGCTTAGTTCATGGCTCTGTAATGGAACAGGATTTTTAAAATGTTCTTTCTACAAGATGCGAAATCTGAGCAATTCTCTTATAACTGTCTGCTGGCTCCACAAGAATAATACCTTGAGGCAGTAAGGAAAACTGAACTTTATTAAAAATTTCATCAAAGAAATGAATAGTAGGCTTGAAGAAAAAAAAGAGGGGCTTAAGACACAATATGGCACTGCATTATACTTTAGACCTACAAAGATATAAACCAGTAAAGGGTTTTGACTTCATAAGTGCTGAATGGTTCAATGCAAAGTCAAATGCTGCTGAATGTCTTTGGAAGTATGATCATACTTTGTTCTTCAAAGAGCATTTTATGAAACGGATCTTAGCTTATACATTGTTATTGCATCTACTTTTTTGAAATATTTGAGAAATGGGGGAAAACAAAAACGTGTGTTGAAATATTGATCACTGAAAGACCCTGAATTGAATAGCTCAAGAGAGATTTGAAATGGGATCTGTTACCTTTAATGCCTTTGACAACAAGGATGCTAATCCTTAAGCAAAGAAGCTGACATTAATAATGGTTAAAATAGTTAAAAATAATTCCATTACTTAATCCCCGGCTGTGAAATGAATTGGTATTTCTAGCTGAGTTATTAAGGGGTGTATCTGAACCTCACAAGAAAACTTCAATCCCCAAAAGCATTCTTGTTTGTGTCAAACTAGTCCTTTGCTCAAAGGGCTTTTTCTGAAGAACAGAGATTGGCCTACATAAGTGAGCAAATTTCAGCTGATGTTTTTGCCATATTCATGGTAGGCAAATAGTTCTCTTTCTCCAGAGCTGTTGGTTTTGACATGAATATTCTTCATGATTTCATCAAAAAATCCTCTAAGTAAATGTTATTTGATATATTAGCCTTTCTACTGTAAACAATGTAGAAAGCTGCTCCTTATAAAAAGCTCTTCCCTTCTTAGACAACATCTTTTCATTCTTCATCAGCATGTAGATTTGACTTAGAAATTGTAATGCTAATTTAGTTCTTCACAATTATGACTATTAGGTTTTAAATAATTCATTCTTCCTCCCCACTGGATTATATACTTCAAAAAGTAAGCCTTGCTAAAATTACATGCTCTTGGATCTGGTAGCTTACAGAACTTGCTCATAATGCGTATGAGACTATGGTCCACTTTCTTAAGAACCATTTAAAAATATTCTGTGAAATATATTGCTATGCTTCAGACCCTTGAGAGAGCAATAGGCATAATTGGTTCCAGTTTCAGCTTTTCACTTGCATAATTTAACTGACTCCTTTGTCCCTCAAGTAAAATGAAGGTGCTCTTCAAGCTGGGCTGGGGAGTAGCTCGGCACTGGAAGCAACTGCTAGAAAACTAAGGCAGACCTGGGATACAAATGAGAACAATGTGAACAGACTGTGGCAGCTTACACACAGCACAAAATGAGGATTGTAAAGTAGCTCCACTCATCAGACTTTGATAAACTATCCCGTGTTGTGATATCACTGAACTCAATAACAATCCCTAATCCATCTGTGAAGGATAGGTTCAAGGTTACACTCAGGATCATGCTTGTCTGCCTTTTCTTCAGACATCCCCTAAGTATACTCCTTCAGTAACTACACCAGCATGCTTCCATACAAGACTTTTGTCTCAACACTGCCAGGAATGCCTCATTTCAGCAATTTGCAGGCTCTCCATAAGTAGTTCATGAAACACAGAGTGAAGGGAAGTGTGAGAACAGCAATTCACTCAGACATACAAAGTGTCACACCTGTCACATCTCACTGGTAGCAGAGTTTCATGGTCTCTCCTCTCTCGCATGTCAGCTGATGAGCGTCACTGGTCAGTCTTTCTGTCACAGTTCCCGAGGTTTGGCTTCTTATATGCTGGATCACAAAAAAGAATAAGAGCAAGTCATATGATTGCTTTGGAGGCTGCTCTTGTGGAACAATGGAAACACAGCCCAGTTTAACACACAGATGATAACTAGATTTTACAAGCATGTGGTCATTCTCAATAGGTACTCAACAAGACAACAGTGAAACGTCATGTAATTTTCTTCACAAAAGAATGGGGTCCTCCTTGAGATAAAGCTGCAGATCCATTCCTGGATGTCTTCAAGAGATGAGAGGGTGTCCTTTATTACCCGTGCTCAACATTTGGTTATTGTTAACTCTTCATGGAAGTCACTGCAACAAGAATGCAAAATATGCTTAAGGACATCTAATAACAATGCAAATTAGTATTATATGTGAGCATTAAAATCAACTAGTCATTTGTGATATGTTCTCACAGTATGTTCACCAGTATTCAAAATTTGCCTCTCATTTAGTATTTCATCCTTGTCTCAGAGCATGATGGTACTGATTATTTTGGATTGCGTCAAGTGCCTCTTTCTGGATCTGCAGATCTTACACTGACACAGCTTCAGTTCAAAGGGCAGCTTCTGTTTCTGCACACAACTATTAAACAGGTTGTCATTTGCATCTCTTTTAAAGCCTACTTCCAGTGAAAGTCTGGGAATATTCATTATAAAAATGCAGACTGCATTTCTCTTAAATCAAGTAAAAAGGCAAACATTGTTATAGATTATCTCAGGTAAATAGAATTTATGCATCAGCTAGCCTCACAAAAGGTCCCTAATATTTGTATTACTTCTTTGAAATTAACCCCTTGCATGCTCAAAGAATAGAGAGACCCATTTATCTTCAAAAAACCCCTTTGATCTGTGTTTCTGTCATTCCTACCTTCAAGGATTAAAAAAGATGTTAGATCTAGTATAAAGCTCACAAGACCTTTAAAAATCTAGCACTCAAATCAAAGAATGCAGATAAATGATTCTGTAACATTCATGAGTTGAGCTGTGCTCATAACATGGGTTCATCATTTGCCCACTGTGAGGAATCCTATTTTAACACCTCTGAAAGTGTCAGCTTCTCTCCAGCAAAGCTCTCCCCAGGCCAGCTGGCTATTGACCTTGTGGAATGTACTAGCTCAGCAGAGCCAGAGCTGATCTGCTCTAATTCCCTCTCTCTGGAGCTTTTCTTTCCCACCAGAGGGCATACACTGTGAGTGCACAACTGCCTGCAGAGGAATTTAAAATATATATTGTATACTAGATAAATGAACTGACTTGTATGCCAAGATTTTGTACTCGATTCCATTCAATGGGGCTATTAATTCATCCTGTTGCTCACTGGGTAAATTATTCCACTTGCTACAAAAGCAGTTGGTTTAGCAGACTTTTGTTTGACTTCGCAGAGTGCTGGATGGGCAGCACTTTTGAATAAGGCCATTCATTTATTTAGCTGCCGAGCTAGCTGGTGGTACTGTGCTGGTATTCACCCCCATCTCTGGATACCATGGAAATAGTTGCTCCCTGGATTCTAGGCTTTTAAACTCTCATGCTTAAAATTTTAATTTAAATAGGAGTCATTAAAACTGTTTTAAATATAGCGGTAATTTAGGTGAATTGTGTGAGTAGGTGTGGGTATGAGGATGGCTGTGAGGAGGGGAGGCAGCATCATAGCAAACTGCCACGGTGGTGGGCAGCGGACCTCCTGAAGATAACCGAGGTCCATAAAATGCCTGGGATATGGCATGGATTGAAATTCTCGTATATTGTAGCTACAGAAGCAGAAGTGAGAACGGGGAACAAGAGGAAGACGCTGTAAAGGCAAAGAAACTACGTTTCCCGGCGTGCCCCCGCGGCCCCGGGGCGGTGCGGGAGGAGGGCAGGGCAGGGAGCCGCTGTGGGAGACATAACATGGGTGCCTGAGGCCGGGGCGGAGGTAGGGCGGGCTGAGCGCGGGGCTGGAGGGGGTGCGGGGCGAGGCCGGTCCGAGGGGCTGGGCGGGCTGTGCCCGGCCCCGCCGGAGAGGAGGGGGCGGGGATCGGGGCCAAGGCCGGGTGGGTACGGCCCAGTGGCTCCTGGCACCGCTCCCTTGCAGGCGCTGCGGCGAAGGAGCTGAACTGAGCTGAGCCCGCCCCGCTGGACTCGGCCCGGCAGCTGAGCAGGAGGCGGTGAGGGGCCGGGGCCATGGCGGAGACTGGCTCCGTGCACGCGACTAGGTTCGAGGCGGCTGTGAAGGTGATCCAGAGCCTGCCCAAAAATGGTGAGTGCGGCGCGGAGGTCCCGGCGGCAGCGGCGCCATCGGGGCCGGGCGGGCACCGGGAGCGGGCAGGGCCCAGCGGCTTCCGGGGGCTCCGGCTGGCGGGGCCGGGCGCTGTCAGAGCCGGCGGCTGGAGAACCGCTGGAAACCTCGGCGTTAGTGCTGTGCTGCGCCTCTCCGGGGGAAACGCCGGCTCAGGGGCTTCCGAGCTCCTCGGCTGGGTGCATGGACGACGGTGTCTGTCAGCTCTCCGCGATTTCAGCCCTCCTGAAATCCGGACGTTGGTTTGACGAAGCTGTTGCCGTGAGTTCCCTCTGCTGAACGAGTTAACAGAACGGAAAAGCAAAAAACCCCAAACAACCAACCAAATAAAAAAAGAAAACAACCAAAAAACCCCAGAACATATATTTTTTTTATAAGAGTAGTGATAATAATTTAAAAAAAAGAAGTTGTTCTTTGCATACATCATTATGGTGTAAGTAAAACTGGATTTTTTTAGGTACTAAGATAAAGGACACTGTAAACTTCTCCTAATGATTAGAATTGAATGTCAAAGTATTTGATTTGGTGGATTGGTTAAGAATTTTCCCTGACAGCTGTTGGAGTTTTATATTTGCATTTTCTACCTCTAAAAAAGTGTGTTCGCAAAGGAAGAAAAGAGAACCAAATCAGGAGGTATGGTGAAACTGTTACTGAAAATGCTGTCAAATACCTAAAGTAAACAAAAACACTGCAGAAGGGTGTGTTTTGGGTTCATTGTGTTTGGTTTAGGTGTTTGGTTTTTTTTTTTTATTTTAATTTCTGGAGTTTCTCCGTAAGTTCGTAACAACGAAGTGCCTTGCAAGGTACTTTGTTTACTGGGGTCTAAACCTGTCCCTTTAAACTGAGTGAAAGGACACTGCTTTATGTTACTTATTACCTCTTTCTTTTATTGTAATTGTGGAGTCTGACCTTAGGAGTAGTAAAGGTTATAGTCCCTTAAACTTAATCTGAAACTCCGTGTTTGTGAAGTAAATATTTTCAATGGTGCTGGTTCATGGTAGATGAGGTGAAGATGTTCTGTGTTGACTTAAATTGTACTGCTGTGAGTCACGCTGTAACAAACTGCAGGCTGTTTCCTCACAGTAATACTAAGCTTGTAAAATAATTGTTAACATTCTTGATGGCAATTTAATTGTGTTTTAAAATGCTTTCACTAGGTTCATTCCAGCCAACAAATGAAATGATGCTGAAGTTCTATAGCTTTTATAAGCAAGCAACCCAAGGACCCTGTAACATTCCACGACCTGGATTTTGGGATCCCATTGGTAGATATAAATGGTAACTTTTCATGAAATATTGGTTTGGGTTTTTTTTCATGCATGGAGTGGAGATGTTTAGATGAGTGGCACCTGGAAGAAGCGTTTAGTGAGTTTCTTTCTTGAAAGAACACTTACAACCTTCGATGCTTGAATTTGTTTTCTGTTGTGTCCAACTTTCTAGCTCAGATCATTTATAACTTCTCAGAATTGCAGGTGGAAACATTCCCTTGGATTCTGCAGGTGGGCAGATTTTTCTTGGGCAACCACCATCATGGTACCTCAGCAGTGTTTATCTCATGTTGTAAGATGAAATTGTAGGTGCTGTGCAGAATGAGTGATGTGGATGAGTGTCTGCAGTTATTCCTTCTTGAGTTTTCATGTATGGTGTGAGCCTGAAGTACATAAGAGCTCATTGGTAGCCACTGAGACAGCTTCAAGCTCTTGGGGAGAGCTTGCGTTTATGTGTCTTTCTGGTTTGTCCGCTCAGTGGCAGAGCTTCCCACTATCTCTATTTTCCTTGTCCTGGAAAGACTTCTGATTCACCAAATTGCTAAGTTCTCTTTGAAAAGCCAGCGTGAATGTTTTATTTATTATATTTTAATGATGATTTGTCCTGAAGAACAAGTATTATTGCTGTCTTATGGTCATGGTGGACTTGGGATCTGTGAAATGATTCTTCTGATTTTTTTTTTTTTATTATTTTTTTTTATTCCTTCCTTCCACCTCCGGCTCCCCAGGTTAGGGTGCAGGGATATGTTTGCAGAGGACTAGGGCAGTAATCTTCCACCCACCTGGCTGGTTGTGGCTGGAATGTGAGCCACCAACCTTGGTGTTTTTCTGTAAGTGGGACAAATACTCTGGGGTGTCAAATCACATGCAAGACTGAGGAAATGTTTTATTGCAGTCTGTGTTCTGATAGATTCCTTGTGCAATACTGATGAATTTGGTTGCACTTTTCTGTCTTGCAGAGTTGGAGAGGGGAAGATTTTATTTAGGTCGTAAGTAGCTGCTGTGGTAACTGAGGGTGATAGTTACACTATTTGCCTCTTAGGCTGATATGTCTTTCCCTAATTGCTATGCTCAGAAAGAAAAGATTTTTCCTGTAGCCTGTTCTAACTTGGTAACAGCTGTTTATATGTGCCGGCTGAAGTGTCTGTGCCTGTTATTTTTATAAAGCAGAGAGTCTTAGACTCAGTCAAAAGGGAAATGTGCATCTCATATCTGGGCTTGATAACTTTTTGTGTACAAGATTGTAGCTAGTCAGGGGAGAACTCTTTGGTCCCCAGTCTGTTCAGTTTGTTTCTTGATTGACATACCACTGTGAAACTATCCTAGCAACTTTTATATTTGTACCTCTAAAAAAAATTCTGAGTTGTTCTTGCATTTTATTTGTATCAGAGAAAGTTTGGGCATTACATAACTGACCTACTTAAGGCCAGGTTGCAAAAAACCCAATATGCCCTGAAGATACTGAAGGTGTATGTGATTTTCTTTCCTAGGGATGCTTGGAGTGCCTTGGGAAACATGTCCAAAGAAGAAGCCATGATAGCCTATGTTGAAGAAATGAAAAAGGTAAGTTTACTTACCTTAGATCCCTTAGAAGGGATCTTCTAAAGTGTTCCAGAAGTAAATTAAGGAATGTGAAGCAGTTCTTGCTGACTGCGGTTGTCAAAGCTTCAAATGAGTTATCTCCTGTGTGAACTCTTAATCTTGGTACTGTGCTGTTTGACCCATACGGAGAAGAAAATTACGTAGTTCGTTCTAAAGCTACAAAATTTGTGTTGTTTTTAGAGAAACAGGAGAGCTCTAGCTGATACGAAACTTAAATGACAGAGGTAAAGAAAGTGAATTCTTGAAATCATGGTAAAGGGAGCAGTAGGGAAAACAGCGAAACCTAAAGTACAGTAGAAGAAAAGCTGTACTGCAAACTGCCCTGTTTCTTAGAGGTGAGAGATCCTTATCCTGAAAAGGAGAGTAAAACAATTCTCCAGAAGATCTTCAGAAGCAAAAGTCTCACTCTCATGACTGGAGACATTATAATCAAATATATAAACTTAGTTATCTTTGATTTTTCAGAAAGAATTCATCAACCTGAATTTTCTGTACTTATCGTGAAAATATTTCTTGTATATTATAGTTGCAGTCAAACAGTTGGCATTGAGTAATGTGTTCTGTTTTGGAATAGATGTGTAACCTGTAAACAGTCATAATTACTATATTAAGCAGGAATTGCAGCATTAACTAAACAGAGTCAAAGTTTCTTGTCTTATTAACTAACCTTTTTCACTGCAATTTATTCACTGAAGCTTTTCTAGGTGGCTTTTCCAGTTTAAAGATTATTTGCTGTCAATCTGGATAAAAGTGTAATTGTAATCTATTATTATAATGAGGTGAGGATCAAGGGGAGAAAATCTAAGTTCTGCTCTGAATACAGTTGCTTTTTTACAATGCCACTATGTCTGCCTCTAACTCTTAACCTGTGTAATGGTTGATACAACAAAAACCTTTACTAGGTAAGGAGCTGGAGTCTGACTTACTAGTCTTTGTTCTGTCTGTAACTTTGGTAATGTAGTTCCTGCTGGTATCTGTTCTGCTTTAAAATGAAAAATAAGCAACGACAGAAAACTCAGAGGGCCAAATACTGTTTGTTTGATTAAAAAATATTACTAAATTTTAATAATACCTTTGAATGTGTGCCACAAGGTTTAGTTCTTCATATCAAATCTTGTATTCAAAAGGTGTTAATACTTCAGTATACAATACTTGTAGGTTTTTTTCAGCGCAGTAACTGCTTTGATCACGACTCTAAAACTAAGTGAAACTGCAATGTTTGTTCTTAAAAAAACCCTCTAGTGAGCCTCGTGTGAGGAGGTCTGCTTACTTGACCCTAATGAAGCACAAATGTTCTGCCTCTGCATGGTTTATGTGCAGGGATTGGAGTGCAAATGACTTCTTGCCTTGCTCAGCTTTGAAACTGGGGAATCTGTTTACCCTGCTTTGGTGCTGTATCAGCTCTCATGTTTGAAACCAACCAACCCAATTGGTTCTACTTGAAATGTCAGTGGAAGTGCATTTCAAATGGATCCACTGGGTTGTTCTATCAGCACATACTGCACTAATCCTTGTGGTCTTACTGTGGGCCGTCTGCTGTTGCAGCACGGATATCCATGGGGCAAAAACCGACTTGTACACTGGTATCACAGGACTGTGTTTAAGGGTGTATAAGATTGCCATATTGCCCCAGCCCCTGGGGCATGTCCCTAGCATTAGGGCATTGTGTTTGGGCTATACATAACATGAGATGACCCTGTCACAAGAGGCTTTTATTCTAAATTTGTTTGGGTTTTTTTTTTTCCCCCTCACTTAATGTGGTAGCCTTGAAAATTACAGATGTTGAGGAATGTGTCTGATGAGAGATGACCAAATGTGTTATTTCTAGCTAAAGTAAACAAAATGCATCTGAGCTCAGATTCAAGGTTAATTTATGATTCAAGTAGCATTTCTGAAATTTTATGTTGCAATACTGCTGAAACTAACTTATTTACACTTCATATATATTGTTTTCTTATATATTAGAAATAAGTGATATTCTAGCATGAAGAATTATTAACTGTATGGTACTTCTAATTTAAAACATGAGTCTTGATATATGAGTTGTCTGATATAGAAAGAAAACAGTAATTCAGGATACATATAAACTTATTTTGCACTTTCAAATTTTGAGATTGCTTATTATGCCTAGTGGCTATATAAGCAAGCATTTGATTTTGTTTGTGGAAGTACTTGCTCTTTTCATACTCACATAAAAGCTATCAGTTAGAAAAGATTCTGAGAACTGCTTGAAGTAGCACAGAGTATACTGAGGTTTAGAATAGATGGAGACTAGTTATGTGCAGATGTTGTAGAAATGCATGTGTGAAAGAGTTTACAGAGCTGACTCTAGAAGTAAACACATAATAAACTTCTATTCTAGAATAGGCTTCTGGTTTCTCTCAATGTTATTGAAGTAAAAAAAAAAAAATAATCACAAAACAGTTCAATCTCTGTTTCATGTCCAGCTCTGTATTGAAGTATTGCTCCCTAACAAACACGGAATGAAGTGGCAATGAAACAGCAGTTTGATAGGACTGTTGTCTCTTGGTATCCTTGATTGGTTTGCAAGTGATGACTTGTTACATGCTTGCCTGCCTGGTGCTCCTGCTTTGTCAAATAACGCCTTAGCTTTTGCTCCTGCTGCTTAGTCGTGTGCTTGGTGCTTTTGAGCAGCATGTTGTGTGGCAATTTGGACCTTCATCTGTTTCTTTCTTGGTGCTCTTCTGGAGGAGGAAGTGCCCTGTAGCTGTTGGTTTGCTTCAACCTGAGGTTTTTTCCTGTAGCTATTGAAGCTTTTAAAATATAATAACTGAAAAAGTACAGGGTGAAATAGGAACAAAGCTATTGACAAAAAGCTTGCTTGAAAGAACTTAAACTAGACAAAAATATTGCTTTTAAAATAGTATTCAATTATTGAATCTCTTCTGTTTAATTTAGATTTAAGATTTTACATTCCTATCAGATGATCAAAGGTATTATTTTTGTAACTTAAAATGAAGAAATGCTCCAAATTACTTCAAGAGCAGAACTTAGTTTTAGTTTGTCTTTCTTCTAAGTGTGTCTTTGTCCTGTCCCACTTTTGCTGTATTGTGTCCATTTTTATGTTTGGGTTTAGGTGGACCCAGTAGTGTACTTTTGATCTGCTCCTTCCATTCCACTGAAGATATCAGGATTTGGCAATACGAAGAATGCGTGAAGACAAAACAAGTCTTTATTTTCTCTATGGAAAGACTTGTCTATAAATAATTAGGTCAGATAACAACCTGTTGAACTTTGAGATGGTTTAGTTTGAAATTGATGAAGTAATGGATTCCAAGGTCTACTGATAAATACTGTGCCAGGGCTGTCTTTTAGTGTTCGCAATTGCATTTACTCTGTCATCTCTTCTTCACCTAAAAAAAGTTAATACAACTAGAAGATTCTTATTAAGTAATTTAGTTTTATGTTGTTTCCTGTAATTAAAAAAAAGGATAGAAAAAGTCAGAATAACATGTTTAGTGACTTAGTGAAATGTTGCTGAGCTTTACAATGACCAGTAGTTTCTAGAAGCAGTTGAAATCAATGAGTCATTGAAATGCTGTTTCATAAGATGCTTCATATTTTGGATTTGTGCAGATTCTTGAGAGTATGCCAATGACGGACAAAGTTGAAGAATTACTTCAAGTAATAGGCCCATTCTATGAAATAGTAGAAGATAAAAAGAACAGAGGATCTGACCTAACCTCAGGTTCGGACAAATAACTTCCTTTGTACTACTAATAATCGTAACTCAGTATTTTTGGGGGCTTGTTTTCTGTAAATGATTTTACAAAGCTAAATGTTGCATCTTTTTGTTCTTTACCATATGGCAGTTCGAATGGAGAAAGTCTCTAAGTATTTGGAAGGTAGGAATAATAAATTATATGTAAATCCATCGTTTCCATTGTTTTGGTGCTGTAGTAACTTCCTGCTAACGCTTGTGACTTCTGGGCTTGCCATCTCATTAGGCTGGGCTTTGTTTTATTTTACTTTTGAGGTAATTAGACCCAGGAAGCTGCATGTTCAGTCCTTGTCTACAGGCTTTTTGAGCTGCTGAAGGAAGCCTCTTTCTGAAAAAAGGAGAATATTTAAAACAAAATAACTCTCCCAACCAAATCTAGTTTCTGCCTTTCCAAATAATGGGTACTGCTATATTCTGATATTGCTGTGGATTATTGAACTAAATGCAGTTCTGGTAATCCACTTTTGTCATCTGACTTAAAATATAAAGAAATCCACAAACAAACCCCATGTTTTTTTAGTCACTACTTCTCTAATACGTACAAGTTTTCTGAGGTTCAAGTTCATGAAGGGAATATTTAAACATTTTAAATTCTGAGGAGTGGCAAACCTAGTGGTGTTGTAACTGCATAAAAATCACTGTGGTGATTTTTATTTAGCAGTACCATTGTGAGAATGTTTTGATCATAACAATTATTATGTTACAGGTAACGTGTTCATAAGGTTGTCATATAAGGCTTACAGTTGTTTAAATCTGGCTTAAAATTACATTTAGAAACTGAATTGCAACAGGGTGAAACTGGAAACAGTTAATAAAAAAACCGTTGTAGAAATGTTTGTGTTTAAGAAGTAGGAGTCACCTAGTTAAGGTGCCTTTTGTATATAGCTTTTTTCCTCCTACCTTGAAGGAACATAGTTTTGGTATCAAGTCTCAGAGAAACCAAAATAGTTTTTCATTGTTTTAGGGGAAAGGTAATGGTAGAAGTCTTTAAATGGCCATTTTTAAAGTGGCGTAACTTTTTTCTCAATTAAAGTTGTGTATACTTCATGTGTGGGATGTAATAAGTTTTCCTGACAGCTGGATTGATGGGCAGGTTGTAAGAGTATCAGTAGATTGAGGTCAGTGATCTGTGTAATGAGGATTTACTTAGACTTGGTGTTTATGGCACAGTGCCAGAAGTCACATTTTAAAAGAAGTGACTAGGCACATAGAGAATCGTGGAAGTTAAACTGTACCTGTTTCCATAACAAATCTAGCATGCTTGTCTTTTAAAGAAGGAGCTTAAATGTAAGGCAGTGTAAGTTAAATAGAATAACAAATTTCAGCTCTGCCTTGTTCTGTCATTGTTGCAGTAAGTCTGGTGATATGTTGTCATTCATACCTTTTAAAGCTGCAACATGTGATGATGCCACAATAAATTGAGAGAATTTTCATTGAGTCTTTTTTATGTTGTAACTGTACCATTGCATTTCTTTGGTGCTTCTGCCACTTCCCTGATTAAAAGTGAAGCTGGAAATAATTATTATTTTTTACAGTACAGATATAAAAATATTTCAAAGAAGTATGGAAGCATGAATACTTCCAGTCTTCCAGATAGACACTAAAGATAGAACCAATGTACCCAAGTCTTTGTTTGAGATGGTGTAGGTGACAATACTGATAAAAATTGACACATGGTTGTGTTTTGATTGTGTGAGTTCCTCTGGTTGTGTTTTTTTCCCTACTCCCAAGCCCCTGCTCTCTGTAACTTGTGTTATGGAAGGTGTTTTTTCACAGGCAGACAATTGGTATGTTCTGAAAACTGGGACCCTTCTCTTAACTGTCTTGCTTCATATTGCACCCTGATCATCTGGTCCATTCTGTTTTGAGTTTGCTTTCCATTCTTCCATCAAACTTTAATCTGTATGCAGATCATTATCTAATTGTTTAAGAATTGCATGCCAATACCTCAAAATAAACAGTTTCTTGAATTAGTGAAAGAGATTGTCTTGAAGTTCAGTGTATATCTGCTATGGATGGTATATCATCTCTAGCAGATTAGCCTCAACAGAAAAGTGTAACCTTTTAAAGTTGAATTTCTACTCATTGTGGTTTCATTGAAAATGTTAAATAGAAACCATTGAAATGCTGTCTTCCTGACTCAATAGAGTACATGCCTCTTTATTAAAGATCACTAAAGCCTCATGTGCTAGCATTAAAGTGACTTGTAACATCTACTAGAAAACAAGGACAAATTTACCAGATCCAGACTTGAATGAGTTGGTAAAGAAGGGAAAATAGAGAATTCCCTCCAATATGTTGGACAAATATGAGGGTTAGGCAGTAGTAATGTAACCTGGGTGGTGTTTGGAAGTGTCATCCTGCAGCTGTGTGAGAAGTTTGAGTTCTCTGTAAAGCTGTGTCAGTGGTCTCTTTCTGACAGGTATGAAGTACTTCTGTACAGAGAAAGTTATTGGTAAATTATTTTCAGATACATGACATCAAAGAAATGGGGCCCCAGCTGTCATAGCACTGCAGAAAAGAAGAGGTAACTTCTGCAGTATTACAGAGGTACATTTTGATTGCAGCTGCTGGAAGAACAGAGGGACTGTCACGTAAGGTGGACGGGTGCTTTAGAAGAGCAACCTTACAACTTTTTGCACTTGCTAACCAATGCACAAGAAATCTGATGTCCAAGCCAATGCTAAAAAGGCAAAGAAGCTTCAAAATACCATTGCTCAGTAAACTTGAAATCTTCAGTATAGGCATTTAAGCTTTCTTATTGTGCTATATTTGAAGAAGCCAAAGGTGGGCTAGAATTGTTACCCTAGTGACCTGATAGTGGTGAAAATATCAAGAGTTTCAGAGCCAACTCATCCTTCAGAATGTTTCCCTGAGAATGTTTGTGGATGTTTTTTCTGGATGTGAGTAAATTCAAAGTGGGACAAGAAAATCTGTACCTGGCAGGCCCACACTGAGTTAAGGTGTACAAACAACTAACCAAAATATCTGGAAATTGTTCACAAGGTCTTTGGTAGAATTTTGCTGTGTACTCTTTCTGCTTTGTGACAAAGCATTTAATCTGTTTTAAAATGCTACTTAATAAAGATGACCCTTTGCCTGTATGCTGAGCAGTAGCTATGTTGGAAAGCCTTTGCGAAGACTAAATGTTCCCTCGAGTAATGACAAGTTACGCACTGCAGAGGCTGTGGAAAGTTTCAGCATTATAATAATCCTAAATTTTGTCATCCTAATGAGTGTTTTTCTTCTGAAAGCTTTGCTTCCAGCTGTGTTGCAATTGCACCAGATGAAGGCCTGTTGAAGCAAGGTGACTTGTCTTGCTGCTTGTGCTGGTTTTGGGCAGTGCTGATTGCAGTATAGGCTGCTCATGGTAGGAGCCCACACAGGGCTTTGGGAGCAGCTTGTGGGAATGGCAGAAGCTGACCTGGCTCACAGGCAGTTACGGCTGTTTAACAGTTTGCTTGGTCTTCCTGCATTGGATATGGGAGCTAGGTTTAAAAGACAATACTCACTGAGGTCTGTGTGCTTTTAGAACAAGCAAATACATATGAACATTTGTATTTCAAAGGCAGTAGTACGGGACACAGTTCATATATAAAAGCTTAATTATTACTTTCCAGGTAGAAATACTTTTCTTACTCTTAAAATGCAGTATAATTTCCAGCTGTGTTTCTTTAGATTGCACATGACTAGTTTATCTTTTCAAATAGTTCTGTTTTCTCAAAGACCACCTCGGCTTATTTTCAACATCTTTACTTTCTAACGGAGCATTTGGTGGCACTCTCTTCCTGCTTGTGTGCGAGCTTTTACCATGAAACACCCTCCTTTTGCTTCATAAATTCACTTTTTTGTGGCTGTTTGTCTTCAAAGATACTTGCTAAACAGATTTCCTTCCCTCTTCTTCTGCCTTTCTTCACTAGGATTTTAAGGAACTCAGTGGCTGTGAATCTTAGTAAAAAGGGGGAAAAGAGCTAAAATTGCTGTTGCTCTGAAACTGCTTGCTTTAATAAGTTGTGTTAGTGGCTGCACCACAGCCAGGAGGTACATTAAGGCAGGGTGAGTGTGGGGCAGGAGGGCTTATGGGTGTGTGAAGTTTTTAAAATTCCATCCTTTCAACTTTTTCTCCTCTTCTAGTTTCCAATGATAAGCTAACAGGCATAATCAAGGTTACAGATTATGTTTAGGAAGGCTAGAATGAAACTTAGTATACTAATATTTTTGTTAATATCTCAGTATTGTAACCTTCAAAAGCATCTAGAACATTCTCTTCAGCATTCGCTGCAGGATGGGATTGTTATACAAGATTTAAGGGCTGGGCCAGCAAGTGCCAGTCAGTGGAGTGTATCAATGAGATGTGGATCAGTGTCTCAACAAGCTGTGGCTTGTCCTATTGCAATATATGTCTGATTCAGGCTTTACACACCAAATCTGAGCCCAGTTTGTGACACAACTTCAAGCTGATGGCTTTATGTCACTGCTGTCTGACTGTGTTGGAAATTAGGGCAGAGCATCAGTATAGCTCTAAGCCTGAGGGATGTCAACAGCTCCTCTCTCATGCACTGATCTGTCGCCACAGGGTGAGCAACAGAGTATCCAAATGTGAAAATGGAGGATTAAAAATTGTTTCTTTCAAAGTGGAGGGAGCTACGAGAGGATTTCTTTCATAAAAAGAAAAGCCTGTCTGTATTGCGTTTCATGCTGAGTTGAGTCAGCAGTAACAGTTCTGGTGCGTAATTGGTTGTTGAACTTGGATTTTTTCATTCCAGCCAGACAACGTTTCCCTGTAAAAGGGAAAAAAAGTGTCAAAAGCTCTTCAGGTTGTGAGAATCTAGAAGATGTGTACCCACTTGCTATAAAATGCAGGTGTCTATTTTAGCTGTCTCATAGTTAAGCTCTTGTGATGAGAGAACTGAAATGGAGATTTCTCATAGCTCTATTCTACAAAGACAAGCTACAAAGAAGCAGTAGTTAGAGGTATGGGAGGCAGGGGAAGAACAGATGTAGGTTGTATCTTGATTGCTGTCAGAAAAGTTCCTAGTGGAAACAGGCTGTGTTTCATGTGTAACTTTGTTTAGCAAAAATAATTAATCATAGTCTCTAAGAAAAACCATTTGTGTTATCTCTGAGGCTGGGTTTGATATGGGCTTTGTGAAAGGATGTTCAGCTGGTAGGCTTGGAGCAGATGGCAGGAGAATATAATCTTATTTCCTTTTTGTTTGGTTTTTTTCTTTGTATAGAGCAAAACATTTTTTGATTCAGGCTACAATATGTAACTCAGCAATGTGACTTTGTGTTGTTTTCAAGCATAATTCAGTTTTCTTTACGGAGTTCCGAGTTCACTGTGCTCATGTTTTTTATTTTCTGGGACAAAACTGAAGAATGTAATAATGCTCCTCTCTACTTGCCATGCAGAGTGAAAGTTCCAAATGATGACTGTATCTCTTCCACATAGAAGAGAGCTTAGCAAGTTCTGCTTGTTCTCCCAGAGGGAAGTAGTACCAGACTTGGGGACATCCTGGATCCTGGAAGGATCTTATATTCTTGCAAGTTACAGTAAATATCTAAGAAGCAGCTGTTCTTCATGTCCATTCTCACATGCTGACTAAGGTGTTGACACTAAGCTGGCAAAGCCTGGATCCATTGGTCGTGCTGCACATGCACCATGTAACTGAGCTGCGTGTGCTTGGTGGCCCCGTACTCTGGACATCCGGTGACCTTCATGGAACTACTGCCAGTGCTGGGAATGCCTATGAAGCAGCTGCTCTTCTCCCTGGGCTTCTCTGTCAGGACATCCCAGGCAGGTTGCCTCTACTGTCAGAGAAGGCTCAGGAGCATCAGGGAGGAAGGAAATGTATCCAAGTCAACTCCCAAACTTGGTGAACTTATTTATATGGAACATATTCTGAAAATTCAAGGGAAAAGGTACCGGTGATATGGAAACTCCTTAGCTACTGAAAAGTATCAAGGTCTAGGATGACTAGTCAGTAATCCTAAATGCTGTAATTGAAGTTCATATAAATGTCTGAGAAGTTGCTGTTGTCTGTGTTTGTTCTTACCCGCAAACTGCTGTTTGTATGTTTATTAATGGTAAATAAAGACATGACTATTGTTGATTAAATTGCATTATTAAATACACTGGCATCTCTTTGAGAGTTAACAGCTTGAAAAGGACATAAGCAGAGAGGAATGCTGACAAAACAAAGCTGTTGGCATATATTAAAAAAAATGAAAAGGAGGATAGGCTTATTTTTCTTAGGAAGAGCTGGCTGCCATGATCTGTGTGCTTAGGCAGTATAGGTTTTCAGAGAACTTGCACTTATTGCACTTAAAAGAGATAAAACTGTAGCAGTTAAAGTAAGGAATTTAGTATTTTTCTCTCTGTTTCTGACAGACCCTTCTAAAATCTCTTTTTTATTTGTGATGGCAGCTTGTTTGAGTACTGTAGAACAGATGTTACAAAGCAGGCTGGGCCCCTGGAAATTTTCTTTGTAGTGTCCTATATTAAAAAGAATGGAAGGAAATGAGAGTATAGAAACCCTTGTTCTAGCTGAAGAGCTTATTGCTCCCAGATGCTTGCATGTGCCCCTCCTCTCTCACTGCAATGGCTCCTTGCACTGCTTTGATACAAAAAGGAGGTGGAGATTTGTGTAACCAGGTGTATTGGAAACGGCAGAACATGGTTGCAGAAACTTGGAATTGAAGCAGGGAGCCGACTTGCGATGGTAACAAGCATGAAGCATCAGGTGGTGATGGCAGGAGAAGAATTATAGTTACCGGATTATTAAAAGTTTTGTACAGCACATACATCTCTTTGAGACTTAACATAAAAATTTTGGCAAAGCTTGAGTCTGCTTAAACACAGGTGTTCAGGGAGATCCCTGTATAAGGTGATATAAGTGTAGGTCATGGAAAAAGTCTTAGTGGCTAAGACTGCTGCTATTGAGCAGATAGTAAAGTTGTGATATTTTGCAAAAGCATATAATTTGTATTAAACACTGAAGACATCCACAGTTAAACATTTTATCATGTCTTTCATCTGTGCTTGTAGATGGGCTCCTGGTCCCTGGTGTTTTCAGTGTGTGAGAGGCTGTACAACTTGTGTGAGGATGATACTGTGGTGTACTGGGCTAACCATCAGTACAATTGCAGCAGTGCATGTTGATTTTGTATAAGAATTATATGCCTGTTCAGAAAACAAAAACACAAGGCATTTAAGAGAAACCTGCTGCGCTAGGTTTTCTCTATGAAATTACCTTCAAGCTGGGGCTCATCCACAGATCTCAAACTCCCATCTGGGTAACAAAAATTGCCTTGGAATATGTGGAGAATTAGAAATCACACTTATTTCTGAGAAAGTTGGCCTCATTATACTATTATTTTTATATATCTATATTATTATTATAATATTATTTTATATATAGATGTTATTAGCTTATTCAGAAGAACTGTGGTGCTGCCTTTAAAGAAATGTATTTAGAATGGTTCATAGGAAATCTCTTCATAGAGCTAACACAAGAAAATAAACATCTACTGAAAGCTTGTAGAGAAGCTGCATATCTCTTCTTCATATCCTTTCCATCTTGCCATTTTCTTTTGTTAAATCCTTCTTGCTTCTGTTTTCATGTTGTTACTGTTATACAGCTCTTAGTATATAGGATTAAAAAAACCTCAAACCCCACATTCCAGGCTTTTACAGAAGAGAACTCTTTCTATGGGTACAGAGCAGTACAGCTTTGATTTAGAAAACTGTCACAAATCTCACAGTTTGATGTAGGCAGTGAGATGAAAGTAATAAACTAAGAGGAGTTCTATAGTATCTAAACTAGGGCAACAGAAAAAGCTGCTAACATTTTGCCTGCAGTTAAAGTGAGTAAACGGAATAAACGGGTGGTGGCTGGCTCAGTGTGATTAGCACAAACCAAGTAAGGTTTTAATAGCTTGCTTAACTTGTGTCATTCAGAGTAAGAAGATACATTGCCCAGGGAACATCCATTAACCTACCAACAGGGCCAGCAGAAGTCACTACTAGTTGGCTCTGTTCAGTCTTTAACTGTGTCACCCCTGGGATTAGTCATCATATCTGGTTTCTTAGCAGATGCTCAGACCAACCAGGAGGATGGCAGCAAACTGTGGGTTTACAGTGTAGTAAAAGCAATTGGGGGTGGGCTTGATGAGAATAGGAGTGAAGGGTTCTGAGGAAAAGCATACCATTAAGTGTGGCATTGCCAGTGCCCAAAGCTCTGTACAATGTGTTCTTCACAGCCTGCATCAAAGTGGTGTCTCTTTATGGTCTTTAGGAACGCTGTTGCTAAGAATGTCTCTGTGCAAGAAATATGATCCTGATGGATTTCAGTTATTCAGGTGTCCCATGGCATGATATCATAATTTGTTGATACACTCTCTCAGTTCCTCCTCTTTATTTAAGTGTATGTGATGTATCAGAAGTTTCCCCGAATGAATAATATCCGTACTGAAAGTAAGTGAAGAAAGAACATGCTTGAATGTTCAAAGACATTCCCTTCAAAAAGTAAAGAAAAAAGGTTATGGTATATCTGTAGTTTTTTACAGTATCTTTGGTAGGGTAAGGAGCTTTGCTGTTTTTAATTCGCCTTTCTTCACAGCCCAGTGTTCCTCCTAGTCTTGTCTTTCCTGTTTACTCCCACGGCTGGGTAGGACACATAGATTATTGTGTCCCCACCCCCTTGTTGTTCAAAGGGAAGGGTGATTTGTGCCTGCCCATGCAAAGGGAGCTTGTCTGTGCTTAATGCTCATGCTGTGAGGACAGAATTGCTGCCTTATCCTTCTCACGTCGCTGCTTCTCACAAAAACATCTCAAGAACTGGGATTCACAATTAATGAAACATGCTTGTGAGAAATGAACTGGAAATATGTTGGGATTTCAATTTTGTGAAACAAATTTCATTGCAAATAAGAACGTTTTCTTCACTGAGGAGAAAATGAGCAGGTGATTGCTTATATTCTCATAGTTGACAGGATGGACACTTGCTTTCCCTTTTCTCTTTTTATAATAAAGAAGCAGGGTTTTTTTAATCTTCAGATAAGAGTTGGTTTACATCAATCCAAAACAGTGATGCAGGGTGTCCACAGAAACCTTACCTTGCAACTAAACTAAGGTGAACATAATATTTAATATATTCATTATTACTATACATTAATTTCACATTTTTACTTTTTTGAAGTGCTGTGGATAAGCTTGGAAAGTAGAGGAATGTGGGAAGGCTCTTCACTGGGAGGTTAAAGCAGAAAAACCCCTTAGCTCTGAATTACCATGCAGCAAAGAAAGTAGCAAAGCTGGTTTGGCAACTCCAGTATAATTGGATATCATTTTGCTGTTTAATGTTAAGCCTAAATGTAAGAATTAATCTCTCAAGGTCTGAGAAGGGAATGCTGTGGTGACAATTAAAACAGTCAGATTTCAGCCTTGGAGTCAACATGAAAATTGTGTGAATGTCTTACAGAATTGCCCCCTCTTTGTACCTTAATCACTCTGTCCTAACATAGGAGGCTTAAATGATCATCAGGATGTGTTTGACCATATCTGTTTTACCAGAGGTGTTAGAATTGTCCTTCATATACACTATATTTGTAAAGAATTGTTACCTTGCAATTCTTCGTACAGTCTGCTTAAATTGTTTATGATTCTTGCAGTGATCAGAAATGTGGAAAGCAAGGATGTAGCAGTTACTTTGTCTATTTCAAGATTTATTTTTTTAAATGTTTATGAAAAAAATGCTCTGTATATATTAATTTCATCAACTTCTGCTCTGAAATAAGAGAATTTATTTCCATATGCCCTTTGCTAGATAAAGATCTGTGTGAACTTGAGTCTTTTTATCCTTTATTGTGACTGCCTAGATTAGAGCATGAGATGCATGAAATACCATCTTTACCTTGCTCAGAATTGTGTTCACATAGTTGAATAGAAAGTTTTAAACTTTGCCTTTGAATTGAGAGGAGTTTTGAAGCATTTCAGCCCAGAAGGGAGCTTCTATTAAAACACTGAGTTCTGGGTTTAAAATAACATGGCCACATCAGTCCCAGCGAAAATGTTACTGCACTGTACCCTAAATACGGTAATAGCCTTGGTCTGAGAGTCGGTAGTTAAAGTGGCCTCCTGTCTGTTCCCAGGGGGCTTTCTCAGAGTCACCAGGGACTCACTGATGGGCCACAAAAGAGAAACTCTAAATCAATTAAGAAAGAGTTTACAGAAATGAGCTGCCGTTACTTGGTACATCTTCTAATATGGAAATAGTTTTGTAGACCTATGGCTGATAGTTTGAGGAGGGAGTGGTTACATGGTTGTTTCTTTTAAAATACATCTTTTTTTCTTATTTGATTTTTTTCTTAGACCTCAGTAATGTCATGAATTCCACTCCAAATATAAAAGCTGTAAATGGAAAAGCTGAAAGTAGTGACAGTGGAGCGGAATCAGAAGAAGAAGGGTTTCGTGAAGAGGAAGAAAAAGAACTGCAGACAAATGGAAAGGGTATGTTTGCTGGACCATTGTCTCTGCCAAAGTTATTCTTAACCACCTAAATGGCAAAAAATCCCAAAGTATCATGAGTGTTTTACTTTTTCAAGAAAATTAGGTGCAAATACAAATGGATGCCTGTGTGAACAATGTCTCTCAACCTAGGTTATAAGAATTAAAACTAGTACAAATTTGTACTGTACAGTTTTTCACTTGTGTAGCAAGTTCTGTCTGTAGGTTAGATAAACATCTGTACTCTTAATTGTTTTGGGTTTTGTTTCCAGTGCTTTTTGTAAGAGCCGTGAAAGGCTACATGGCCTGTAAGTGTAGCATTGAAACTTACTTTTTTTTTTCTTCAGAGAAAATAAAACAGAACTTTCAGTGAGACTCATTTAGAGGGTCCATAAAGAGTTTGATGCTGGAAATACTAGCATCAAGTGAAAACCAAATGAAGTGATAAATTTAGAATTCTATACAGACTTTTTTCTCCAAAGACATTAGTTTAGCAAAGAGACCTGCTTTGGATTTGCTTACTTATGTTTTAAGTATTATCTGCTCTTTATGCAAATTAAATTTTATATTTACACTTTTTACAAGAACAGAACAATCCACACAAATGTGAATCCAGGAGCATTTACATGTTTTGTTCTGCAGATACATTATACATGCAGTCCATTAGAAAGTGAGCTACTTGAAGGAATATATTTTGAGCTATTAGGTGCATAGCTTTGTCTTTGCAAAGTTCTCTTGTTCTTTTACAGACTATAAGAATGTGAAACCCGAATCAGCAGCTGCTAAGGATTTGGAAGGTATTGTTAGGAACGGCTGTTACAAGGACAGCTTTATCACAGATATGCAGAATGGCATCCAGACCAAATCTGCCTTGAATGGCTTGAACCCAGAGGAAGAAACAAATAAAGAGGAGCCAAGCCTAGAAATAGCTAATAACAGTGCTCACCAAGGTATTGTCCCCACAAGACCATGTTTTCATTTTCACATGTTTTTAATGGAAAATACTCTTTTCTTGAAAGCTCAGTCCTGGGATTTGGAGACTAGCAGTGGTGTCTCAGTGCTGTCTGAAGACAGAAAACTCAAAAAAAAAAATTAATTCCAGTTTAAAATAAGGCTTTCTCTTAGGAGCTGCTGCAGAAAGAGAGATGAATTCAGAAGCAGAGAGGCCCAAACCCACAGAAATCGAATTGTTTTCTTGTAATATCATTATGCTACCTAAGTGAATACTGTTTGCCTTTGAAAGTGAAACTGTAGTAAAATAACTAATATCTATCATTCTCAGAGGCTGGACATGTTATAAATGCCAGTTTGTTGATACTGAGGTCTAAATGTATAGTTTTAAAACTAACATAATTTAAGGCAAAACTGCTTTATACTGATCTAAGGAAGGAAAGTGGAGTGAACAGGGTAAAATTAAAATTTATAATGCAGAAATGTCAGTATGAAGTATATTTTCCCACTAGTAAATAAAAAATATAATTCCTATATTAATATGGCCTCTTTATTCAGAATTTAAGTTTAGGATGACAATCGTAGATAAAAGGGCTGTGAACTGAGGCTCACAGTTTAACTCCCTGCTTTACTCTTTGCCAGGGTTGGCTCAGCTGACTCACACTTATATGTGTGCCATCTTACAAAATATGTGTGCCATCTCCTTTCCCTACAGGTGCAAGTGAAGACAATACAGAAGAGATCTCAGCAACTCAGCACTTAACCAGTGATTCAGACAGTGAAGTTTATTGTGACTCTATGGAGCAACTTGGACTAGAAGAGGTATGGGATTCAGTAGTCTCTAGGTGTATTTTGGAACTGCTCTGCTTATTTTTATGTAGGCTCTTCTCGATCAGGTGAACATGGGCATGCAGAGGTAGGTGCTAGCTTTTTTGTTGAAATACCAGATTATGTTCTTTTTATTGTCAGTCTTTTATAACTTGGTTACTGCTGATCTAAAAGCCTTGAAATTTTTGCCCTCAGAGAATTTTTATTTGAGGGGAAGGCATGAAAAACAACAGTACAAAGAAACAATTGTCGAAAACCCCAAAACAAACCAGTACAAAGAAACTAAGATCTGTGCCCACAAATTAAGTTAGGATCTCATAACATATGTAGGGAGCAGAGTTCACCTATTTCTAGGAAAGAGGAAGTGTCTTTGTAACAATGAACTTTTTGCTTGCTCTTTTTCTGGCCTGATGAATCCTGTATTTGTTTATTAGAATAAATAAAGAGTAAGCCTTAGCAGGTGGCCTGTAGGGCAGTGCCTAAAAGTGGCCTAGGTCTAAAGAAGTGGGAGATAACAAGGATTTCTGTGTTCTCTTGTATTCTCTTCAGTCATAATATACATCTCTGACTTTCATCTATAAGGTGGGCACCAGCTGTGCTGCCACAGTTTTGACTGATTTGTGTTCCTGCTCATTGTATAAACTGCAGTCTTAGCTGACTTACTGTGTTGAACCTTCCTCAGAAGTTCAGTTTAAGTGTGGACTTCATAAACTGTACTCAAACACCTTGTTTCCTGATTCTGGAAAGGAATATGTGAATGATGAATAGGATCAGAAAGACCAGTAGGCACTCTAATATTCCTCATTCTCTTGTCTAGCTCTTTCCTGAGTTAAGCAGAAAATTCTTTTTAACAAATTTTACCTGGTAATGAAGCATGTTGAGAAAGGTAATTTGATAGAAGTGCTGCAAGCTGTCTTATCTAGGTGATTTCCCAATCACCTTGTTTATTGTTCAAGGTCATTTGAGAGTCATTAATTGAAGTGGGTGGATAATTTGTCAGAGTTTCCCAACCTGCATGAGAAAAGTTCTAGTTTTGCCGAAAATAACTAATGTCCAGGTATATGTAAATAAAAATACAAGTAGAATTATAGATCAGTCAATTCAAACTAGAAGAGGTTCACTTAAATAATTAAATAAAGCTTTCACTTGGAACAGATGTAGCAAACACTCTCCCCTTCAGTTCTGGTGATCCAGGTTTTTTAACTGCTGTGTAACAAATTTGGGCAGCAATTTCCATTTCTTTGTCTTTCCTTTTGGTTATTTTGGCTTTTCCGTGAAGTTATTTTTCAGCTGAGGTCTCCAGTCCATTTCAGCATTTGCTTGTGCAGGTGCTTGTTCTGGCCCTGGACAGAGGGTTGCTTGAGCCACCGTAAGGCTGTGCTGTTGCAGAACGTGTCACTGAGCCTGAACAGCTCTTACATCATCCATTTCTAGTGTCTTCCTGTGCTACCACTGATTTTGAGTGAGAAGTCGATAGAACACTCTGCCTTTCTTTTGTTTGGTGAGAGGTGCAGGTGCAGCCAAGCTGTTCTGTACAGGTTGACAATAAGCAAGGGGATCTCTGCCATGAGTGCCAACACTGCCTGCTCAGGGTTGCTAATGGCACATGACTTTTGACTGTGTGGCTCCCAAATTCAAGTTGGGACCGTTTCACTCTCTAGGAAGCAAAGAAAATTTTACAAGGGAAATCTAAACATATTCAGATCTTAATGTTCTGATTTAGTGATTATTAAGTATTACTGTATGTCGGAAATATCTAAAGAAATTCCAGTGGTATCACTGTTCTGAGAGTATTTGATTCAAAGGCCCTTTCAATCTGAAAATGACATTTAGACAATAGTAAGTACATTCTGTGGGAAAACAACTGTTCCCCTTAATAGAAAAGTCTTAATTATGGGCAAAATATTTTCTTAATGTGAAAGCAGAGATGATGTTTTTTCCTTTTTAATGGTAAACTGTCACATTTTACAGTGGTATTTACACATTACAGTTGTATTTACAACATTACACTTGTACATTTACACATTTTAATAACTTGGTAATGTTAATTTGTAGCCACTGGAAATCATCACGTCAGCTAAAGGATCTTTAAAGCATTCGTCCCATTTCTTGGATGTAGATCACAGTCTTCTATTAGAAAATACGGATTTTCCAAGGCACTCTTGCATGACTTATGGGAATCTCCAGTCTGGAAATACTGGAGAGGGAATAGCTGAAGAACAAGGTGAAGTCAAATGTGGAGGAGAAGATGGCAAAGCCGGTAATGGGGGCCCTCACAAGGAGAAAAAAGGTGGAGAAAAAGCAGATTTCTACAGTGTCAGAAGAGGGAGAGGTACTGTGCACACTGTGTTTGTGTTCCCCCTCTCCTCCCTGCCATAAGTTACTGGTGCCTGAGAAGCACTTGCCAACACTGTCCAGTAAGAGAGTCATTTATATAGTGCTTCTGTCCTTCACTGTAACAATAGTTAACAAAATGCTAATTACAGTGGGTAACCTTACATTCCAGCTGCTGTTGTGTCACCTGGGTTTTTAGAAATGTAATCATCAAAACCAGTCTGTGCCTAAGAAGAGTTTTTTTAGAAGTTACATATTTATTGATAAATACAGATGCATTTATACCTCTGTGGTGGCTTTTTTGAAACCATGGAATGGCTTGGAAAGGTGCCAGTGACACATTGTTTTGTATATTATTGGAATGTTAGCCACACCTTTGAGTGATCCTGATACTATCCATTATGATTCTTAAAACTTGATGATTCTTAATCACATAATAGCCCAGATGTTCAATTTATGTTGGACCTCTGCTCTTTTTAATATCATAGTACTTCTAATACTGTCACCTAAGAGCAGCACCATATTCCAGTGATATGATCTGTAAAGTCATACATTCTTGTACAAAGCAAAAAAAAGGCAAAAAGTAATTTATTTATATATAGCATGCCTTTTGTATGGCACCTATATGTAATCAGATGAAAAAATTCAAAAGAAAATCCAAGTAGAACATTTATGTTTAAAACTATTATTTATGGCACCTATATGTAATCACTATCTCCTCTCTTTTGTTTTACAACAGAAACATGATATGCTAGTTGTAGTTGTATCTAGTTTAAGGGAGTATTGCAGGTTTCAAATAATTACCTTTCCTCATCACTGTATTCCAGTGATCTTTGTTTTCCAGCTGGACATTGCCAAATTTAGAACAGACCTACGCTTAATAGATAAGACAGATCTTACTTTCTTTTCGCTTGGGCAGAATTTACTGCTGAACTTGTCTGGATGTGAGTTAGTAGTTTTTCCTTAAATGTTTTTGCAGTTGTAGGAACTTGAATGATACTGTCTTGCTGAGGCTGTAGGGAAACATCTCGTGACATGTCAATGACCTCCCAGTGCTTCTGAACTGTCTGAATACAACCTGTGATGAGGAGTTCCACCCTCCTGGGTGGAAACTAAGGAAGGACATTGAACTGTTAAACATTTTCAATAGAGTTGGTAGCCAATTCTGTGTTTTATGTTTCTGGTTTTTTCTCCCTCAAAACAGGGCACAGACTTCAGCCTTTAGGAGATGGTTCCCAGGGTGGCCAGATGGGTAGTGGAGGGGACGGGGAGCGCTGGGGATCTGACAGGGGACCCCGGGGAAGCCTCAATGAGCAGATTGCAGTGGTGCTGATGCGGTTGCAAGAAGACATGCAGAATGTCCTCCAGAGGCTGCATATGCTGGAGGCAGTTACAGCATCACAGGTACTGTTCCTTGTAGTTATTCGATTGCTTTTTATGAAATGTCCTTGGACATTTGTGTGCCTTTTCAGATGAAAATTTCAGATGATATTTCCTTAAACTGTGAAGACATTTCAGTTACATTATGTAGTTTAGTCCAACTTAAAATTTTCTACTGGTACCTACTCTCAGGAGCACAATTCAGGACTCTTTTACATGTGAGCAAGAACATGTATTTCAACTTAGAAATTAACCATGTATTATTTTACTGATCTCTGATCAGACTAATCTTAGCCATAGTTATTGATATACATTACACAGTCACTATATACGGAGTGACATGTAACATAGTTAATGTTAGTAATACATGATCCCAGAGAATTTTTTCATCACTAGATCTCAAAGCATTTTCAAAGGAAGTGAGAAATTATCTTAATCTTTCAGACTGGTGAATGTTTGCGGGCAGAACTTCTGATTCCATTTTTCAGTTAGCAAAACTGATTCAGCTTTCTTTCCTCATGAAGTAATCCAGCTTCCTTGGAATTTCACATCATGTACACAGGACAGGCAAAGGAAGTCTTAAGTAATTGTAGATATTTACTGATGTAGTGTTTCTTTTTCTTTCTGTTTCAATGGAAATAACTGTGTCTTCAGGAGAATAGAACATGCTGTGAATATAGTTCATCCAGAAACCTGGAAATGTTTGGTTTTGTTTGACTTGCTGATACATTCTGATCTACCTAAGGATGAGAGAGCTGCACAAGCAGTATCCTACAGGATGCACATACTCCAAATCTAAGGCAGCCAGGGAAAAGGATTTATTAAAACCATGATTTTGCTGCATCACAGCTTTCCAGAATCTAATGTTTGGAATACAGATTGATTTTCTTTTTTTGCCTGAGCAATATATGAAGAAATAGTAAAATATTGTTCTCCAGCAGTTCATGCTGTGCTTGCTACCCATACCTAAGGAGAAACAGAAGCTTCTGTTTCACACTTACATAGATTAAGGAAGACCTAGAAAACCAGCTGCTTTGTTTTTGTGGAAGCACCACAATAGTGTATGGGAATAGTCTTGAAAAGTTTCTGGTTACTTCCATTTCCAGCATTGCCTGGAAGATATGGAACAGAGTATTCTCTTTCCTTTATGGTGTTAGCCATGGCTGTTGCTGTAGCTCAGGGCAGGCTAAACCAGTGTTTTTGACCTTAGTGTAGTGTTGAAACATGTCCTCATGCAAGTTAAGCTGGTGGGATTTCTGCTCTGGGTCAGAACAGGGACTGGACCAGATTTGAGGAAGCTGCAATGACAAGTTGAACAAGGGGGCCTTCAGAAACTGTAAAGAGCTCCAGTAAGTGCACTGACTCATTTTGTAAGACACAAGAGATGTGATAAAAATGCTATAAAGAGGAGTGGAAACATCGGAAGCATGTGGTGAAAGGGGGGTTGCATAGGAGTGGTTCTGTGCATTAAACTGTGATATGTACAGATTGCAAAGCCTTCACAAGATGAAAAACCTCATATACTTGTTTTGTGAAGCAGAAAAATTTTAATTGAAGTTTCCTTTTTTGTACTTACCAGCCTTTGTTTGTATTTAAAGGCAAAATCTGCAACACTACAGTCAAATTACCAGCCCGCCTCCTCTGTCAAGGTAAAATACTGTTTTTACTATTTGTAAAAAGCAGTCTGAACTGTGAAAAAAGATGAGCTGAGTATTTTATCTCTAGCTCTTAGTATGTGCTTTTTGTATTTTCTCTTCCTTGACTAGGAGATAAAAAATAATCTGTCTGAAGAAATTACTTCATAGATTAATCTTTTCTTCTGGTCTTACTGTTATTTTCTCCTTCGGTACTGTAGCATTTGAAGTGATTTAGAGTTATACAGGTGGTATTCAATATGTGCACACAGATTGCTGACTGGAGTTTTTTTCTGTTTTCCTTAGAAACCATCATGGTGGCCCTTTGAAATTTCTCCTGGTATTTTAGCTTTTGCTATTGTATGGCCATTTATTGCCCAGTGGTTGGTACATGTGTATCTTCAAAGAAAGCGAAGGTAAAGATGTGCATTCAATAGGACCCGTATACTGTGTTTCACCTCTTTAAACCAACACATTGTATATTGTGTTACTTAGACAGGGCATAAAATTCTTTGCCTACAAAGTTTCTCAATATAAGAAAGTATTGGTTAATTTGACTTTATATGTGGTACACTTTACATGTGGCAACTTAGGTTAAATCTGTGAAATGTGATGCAGGATAAATAATATCAGCGAGCATACACAAGAGAGTGAGGCTGGATAGCTTGGAAGCATCTCCATGACATTCTTTGATCCTCCTGAGGCATTTTTAGTGTTTCTAGAATCCCCAGTCCCCTTGTGCCATGAGAAATTTTTTTCCTATCACATCCTTTGTGGAGTGCCACCTCTCAACTATTGCTTATTTAACATCTACCAGTAGCTTACTGTGATATTTTTATATCATATATTTTGATTTCCTTCAGCTGAAGGACAGTTGTACTCTCGTCTTGCCTTTTCTCTCAACTCTCCAAGCATCAGATGATAGAGTGTTTTCTAATTGCTGTCTACTTCAGCCTCACACCTGACTTAGTTAACTCAATATGGTCTTACCTGTTGTTTTTTATCTCTGTCAGTCTGCAGACAGTTTGCATGTGTGTAGATCTTAGGAGAATTAGTTAAAATTGGTTTAGCTTTTTGATATTTGATAGTTTTCATGGTATAGTTTTCACTCATACAGTAAATCACAGAAACACAGAGTAGTTCAGGTTGAAAGGGCGCTCTGCAGCCCACCTGATCCAACCCCCCTGCTCTACCAGGGACACCTGGAGCTGCTTGTCCAGGACTGTGTACAGACAGTTTTTGAGTATCTCCAAGGAGAGAGACACCACCACCTCCCTGGGCAACCTGTGCCAGTCTTTATCTCTCCTCAGTAGTGCTCCAGTCTTTAAATCATCTTCATGGCCCTTTGTTGGACTCTCTCCACTTTGTCCAGGACTCTCTTGTCCCCAGAAGTGGACACAGTGCTCCAGGTGTGGCCTCTCCAGTGCTCAGTAGAGAGCAAGGATCACCTCCCTCGACCTGCTGGGAGGATAATGCAGCCAGCAATACCGCTGGCCTTCTTTGCTGCAAGGGCACGTTGCCAGCTCGTGTTTAACTTGGTGTCCCCTTGGATGCCCAGATCCTTTTCTGCCAAGCTGCTTCTGTACTGGTGGCTGGGGTTGTTTCTCCCCAGGTGCTGGACTTGGCATTTCCCCTTGTTGTACTTCCTGAGGTTCCTGTCAGCCCATTTTTCAAACCAGCTGTGGTCCCTCTGGATCGCAGCACCACCCTCTGGCATATCAGCCACTCCCAGTTGTGTGTAATGTAGAGATTGCTGAGGGTGCACTCTGCCCCGTCATCCAGGCCATTGCTAAAGGCGTTTCACAGACCCCTGGCATACACCGCTAATTACTGACCTCCAGTTAGACTCCTATCACTGATCACCACTCTTTGGGCCCAGCCCATGGAATTGTAAACAATACACCGCCCACAGAGGCTGCAAGTCTGCCAGGGAGTTCTCCTGGTTCAGAGCTGTCATTGGGACCGTTGCTGTTACTGCTCTGTCTGATGAAACAGAGATTGCACTTCTAAGGCTTTCAGGCAGTTACGCACATTTTGCTCATTTTCTCTACTGGTCGAATGGAGATTTCCATTTCATCACCAAGGACAAAGTTGTTTTTTTTAAGTACATGCAGATTTTTTTAGTATCTTATGTGAAGCTCTTATGAACTTCAGTGGTTTTTGCTAATTGCTCCTGCATGACCATGTTCTCTTACTCTCTCTTTGAACAGTTGCTGTTCTTGCAAACCTTTTTTGATATCTGTTCTATCCTCTGTAGCACCCTCAATCCATTCACAGGTTCAGTCAGAAATTAGTTGTTAGAAAAGCACCCTTACCAGCAATTTTTCTAATATATTGTCCTAGTGATTCAGAGCTTAGATGAGTAAAAAAATGGAACTTTATTTTTAGTTTGGATTTATCTAGCTTCAGTTTTCATTCATTGGATTTTCCTGGATCTTTATCTACTGGACAAAGAGCCCATGGGGTGTTTTCCATGGGTGTACTATTACCAAGTCATCTCGTGGTCTATTCCTTAAAACAAATGGAGCAACTGGAATCTCAGTTTGTTTTCCAGTCTTAGAATGATTCTAGTGGCTCTTACCCAATGCTTCAGTTTTTCAACATTCTTTTTGAATTCAGGATTTCTACCACAGTTTGTACCACAGTGTGAGACACAGAGGTAGCACAGCCCCGTGTTTTGTTTACTCGTTCATGGATTGTACTGAGATGACCTTCAAGAACAGAAACAACTAAAGAAATTTCTGTGTTCTTCAGCTTTCCTCCCTGTTTCTGACAGTCTGCCCATAGCCAGAATTTAAGGACTATCTGCTTCTTCATCACCTCTCCATCTGGAGTTTCATCTCCTTTAGCAATGCGTGGGAAGTTGATCAAGTACAGTCAGTGAGAAAACAGAATTGCAAAAACAAGTCCCTTGTTGTCCCATTGCCAGTTTCAGCCTGTACTCTGTTAAGGTGTGCAAGCTCTTAAGCAACACCTGTTATTGTGCCTGTATTGATCATGTCTGTGTACTTTTGGTTTTCAAGTGTATGAACTGTCCTGGAGCAGAAGCCAGGAGTCTGAGCTACCACACAAGGTTTTCTCATCCTGCAGCTGTGGAGCCATAACTCCTGAACTCTTTCACACAGTAGAGCAAATTCCATGGAATTGGTGGAGGATGGCTTTCTGTAACCAATAGCTTTGTGTTCAGCTCATGTTCCCGAGCAGGGGTAGCTCAGCTCTCTGCCAGCACCTCTTAACCTGTCTCCTGCTCCTTTATGGGGAACTTAATGCTGAAAATCTGGGTACTTGTATTGGAGCCTTCACTGAAGAAGGCTTGAAAACCAGATCACAGATAGAAATATATTTTTAATAATAATTGAGAGTTGTCTGGATTCAGCTCATGATTTTAGAACCCTCTAATGGTTTTCTGGAGTCACTGGCAAAACAGCTCTGTGTGTTGCTGTGCACACCACCGACTGATGTGGTCAGGGACTGTTCTGAGCAATTCCATCTTCAGTCCAGAGTTCTTAGTGAATTTTGTACTTGAAGCCATGTTATTTTTTATCTGATTGGAAATAATTCACATGTAACTTCAATGGATTTGTTTGTTTAGACAAATGAAAAATTGTCTCATATGTGAAGGTACATTAAACTATTTGCTTCCTCTTCTAGAAAACTGAATTGAGAATTCATGGCTTTGTGTAAGGACTTCTAGGAGAAGATGGCCCTGAAAAGCGAAGGAATTCTGAATTCTCATAGAATCTCAGAATCTGGGATGATCTTCCTTATGTTACAGTAATATTTTATACTACCTTTGAGCTAAACATTTAAGGACTAATATTATTGAAACTTGAATGATTCACAGCTCCTAGGTTGCAAATAAATTTAATAATTCCATCCTCAAAACCATATGAACATTAATTATTTTGGAACGTGCTTGCGGATGGGCCTTCAGTAATTACTGGCCTTGCTGATGTCAGTTGAGGAAGAGAATAACATCTCTGTAAAAGAATAAGTTAAAAATATGTAAAAGTGTCACTTTAACATAGAAATAATCTTACAATCCCAACTTCCCTGCCTGTTTTTCCACAGGGTTACATAATACCAGATGAAAGCTCTAATAAAGTATGAATTCAATACATTGCAAGCTGTTGGAAATATACAATATAGCTCTGAGGAATCTGCTGGTTATTTTTTGCTGCTAAACAAGTATGGGGCAAATTTCCATGTAAATTGGTCATAAGTGAAGTCGAATCCTTCACTTATTCTTTAAAATTGTAAAGACGATTTGGGAACTTGTGTATGTTCTGAAAGTTAGAGCCGTTAATAACAGGGGGACTGTTTGGAAATGGTGTGTGGTACAAGGGATCCATGTAAAGAGGAGGCTGCACCTTATCTTTTTAACTTTGATAATTGTATTCTTGTTGACAACAGCTTATTTTAATGAAATACATAGTTTAGGCACAAGGTGCTTTAAAATGAGATGAAAACTAGCTCTGTAAGTCTATCCCTAAGCTTTTAAAAAGCTCAGTGCACTCTAAGTTTTCTGTTGTCAGTTTGTGTTAAATTGAAGTAAGATTTAACCCATTGTGGGCTTTTCCCAAGTCACATCTTGAAAAATACCAATTCTGGTATTTCTCTCTTACCCTTCTACTTACTTTCAAAACAAAACTTTGCAGCTTATTTTGGTGCTGATATTTCCCACCCCCAGAGTATTTATTAACCAATATACAGATAAAAGTTACAACTCCGTCAAGTTTGCTTGACTAAAGCATGCTTTACACTTGATTTTAAAATAAATTAATATATAAGTGTCTAAATCTCTTGAAAAGGCAAATGCACTAAAATTAGATTTGACAGAAAACTTAAGACTTTGCTATAAAGAATTATACCACAACATAATCCATAGTTAAGCTCTGAATCTTCAGAAATTTCATGATTATTAATGTACTTTCATTCTCCACCTAGACTACATATTATAAATAATTTTTAAGGAAAGTTTTTTTGTCCTTCCTGAAAATCTTTTAGAGTTTGGAAAACATTTTTCATACAAGCTATACTGTATAAAAATGTAATCAGAGAATTTAACGTTTGTTTTACCAGAAAAATTTTAATATTTTTAGTTACATGCAGGGGTTTTTTTTAGTTACATTTCCCCTCTTCTGATTTTCTTACTGTAAAGCTGAATTAAAAATGAAATAAAATGGCTGTAATCTCTTTGAAGACTGCTGTAACCAGTAGATGGTTTTGTGTGCCAGAGATGAGTTTTTGGCATGAGATACACTGAAAACTCAGGTTTGAACAAAGCTTATCCTGGAAGAGAAGTTCTGCTGTGACCTGAAGCCCTTGTGCCCAAGCTTAAGTTCCTAGAGTGATAGACATCTTACCTCAGAAGATATAAATCATACAGGAAGGATACTCTAGCTTGAAGGTCACATGAAAAATAACCCCCCTGTCCTGTCTTCTGCCAGGACAAAGCACCCTGGAGAGCCTCTCCCACTCAGAACCTTGTTACACGTAGATGTCAAGCTGTTAGAGATGGAACAAACATTCCCAAAGGTACTTAATTGTTAACTTCCCACTGAAATAAATGTGGGCTTGTACTATCCTTGTTATTTATTCATGTTTCAATAAATCAATCCCTTAATATTTTGTATTTTATCTTGAACTTTCTTAATGTTTACTAAATGGTGTACACTGGATGCTGGGACCCTATAGAAGAGCCTGCTGGCTGTGTCTTGAAGAATCAGTTTCAACCTTAAAAGTTGTAATACAAAACAACATCACTTCTGTATCAATTTACTTGTAACTCAGAACTGGGCCTCAGCCTCTAGGGCTATCTCAAACTCACTGTGACTGGAACAGATTCCTAGTTAACTGGTATTTCAGCTTAAAGGTAAGGAAGACTTTTGGGTGTTTTTTTTTTTAAATCCCCTGTCCAGGTACAAAGAGACACAGGTTTAATGTGGAGGAAGTGGCATAAGCAGATCATTGGAGCCCAGAACTGGTATACATTTTCAAGCCTGTGCTCTCCTCAGGGAGGGCTGGCAGTCAAAACAGTTCTGCACAGCACTGAAACAGCTTCGGCCCAACTCAAAATTGCACTTCTGAAGCAGATGTCAAGCTGGTTTCCTTCAGTGAGTCAAGCTTCATTTAAAAAGCAGAGGTTTCCTCTGTATAAAACCAGATTGGAGACATTCCATCCACTAAGAGTTGATAAGAGAAGCAGACAATGCCAGGTGTGTGTGCATGGTGCAGCTGTTCCATGCTCAGAGTCTTTTTTTCTTCTGCTCTGCTCCTGTGGCAGCACAGCAAGTGTTGAGGAGATGAGCATCTTTTTCTTTTGACTCATTCTAGTTACCACAGAGGAGGAGGAGGCTTCCAGGAGGTGTTACAGGCCAGCTGAGGACTCTGCTCTCCTGCTATTAAGTACACAAATGTAGCTTCTACTAAAGGCTGCAGACACAGCTTAGCAAGTTATGAACTGAAGGCCATACACCTGTACTAGAAAGTATTAGTTATTTCCCTGTGCAAAAAATCACTCCTTGCTGAGGTAGTAGGAAACAGTTTCCTTGTGTAAAATCCACCTCCCATGTTCCCAGCAGGGTCAAAAGTATAACACAGTTTAAAGAACAACAATATTTTATTTAATACAAGAGTATTTTATTTTATATATTTACACAAAAGCTTCCAAAGTAAATTTTTTTGAGAGGAAAAGAATTCATTTCTTTGCAAGAGTAACCATAGGTAAACCAGATCATGCTGAAATTGGACCCTCCTAACTCAACAACACAGGGCATTTGGCCTCTTGGCCCCCAAACATTGCAGTGTACAGGGGAGCCCAACAGCAAGTGAGGGGTAGGAGTAACTGTCCAAGACTGCTATTTCTGCATAACAAAGTGTGACACTGATCTCTACAGTAGTTCTTAGATGGACAGGCCTGTGCTAATGGCAGATAAACTGTCTCCCCAGATAAACTGGAAGCTACAGAGTTTATATGTAGATTATGCGCAGCAGGTTTAGGCCTTCAGGAAGCACCATGTAACAGCTGGAGTACTTCCCAAGTGATGTGTTCCACAGCTTCTAAGGAGCAGAAACTTTTGCCAGCTTACTTAATTACTTGTAAATAATTACTAATGAAAATAAACTTTAAATCTCTTCCAGCTACCACATTATAGCTTTTTGCACTTCTACCTGTAGTATTTCAAGTGAAGCAACAAGTAGAGCAAAACTGAGTTGACAAAAATTAAGAGTTGACAAGGAATTCCATGTTGAACAACAAAGCTAAAAAAAACACCAACCACAAACAAAACCACACCACAAACCCCAACAATCAACATGTTACAGTCAACTCCATGTTTGCCATAACCAGGATAAGTGCGAGATCAACTGAAGAGAACAGGGTATTGCACATCTTCAGTGCTGATGGTGCAGAACTTAAGTTTTGGACACCAGTGTAGTGGTAACTTCATACTAAACATTCGGATTTGTCTGTTGGCCTATTTACAAAAACAGATTCTGTAAGAACAGTATTGCATTAATCAACAGGTAGAAAACTAACATTTTTCTTTTAGAATAAGGTTTTTACAGAAGCTTACTTGACCTTTGTGATGGATTCAGAACTGTTTTAAGGGGTTAGAGGTTTTCTTTAAAAGACCATACCACTGCAACAAGTTCGTCCACCTTGATGGGAACATGTTATACTGCACAATGGGAACAGGTGTAACCATTTGTAAAGCACTGAAAATGAAGAGTTGGTGTGGTGTTCAGTTTATATTATTTACTCAACATGTAATTGTAGTCCATTCTTATAAGACTCACTTTCTTAAACCAGATTACTAGAAATGGAAGAATAAGTGTTATAAAACATAAGTGACTACATAACTTAATGTATCTCTCCTACCCCAGTTTATATATTCCAACTGTACAGCAGAAACCACCAAAGAACTTCTCATCACATTCAGAGAACGTTGTTTATGGATGCTGCTTCAGTAGTACATTAATTTGTTGGCACCTTTTTCATGTAACAAGGTAAGAGATTGAACAATTTAGAAGTTTTCTGAAACTGCAATCCTTAGCAAAAGGAGTGAGACTCACTGTATGGTTTACAGCATGTTCGAGTTATCACACCTAGAGCTGGGATTGGTCATTTTGAGCTGTTAAGAATCACCTCTCTTTAGGTTTTTCTAGGAAACTTCCATTTTCTTCACCTTTCCCATTCCTCTTCCAGCAACCCAAGGGGACAGCACGAAGCCTAGCAGACACTGTTAGCTCAGAATTGCATTAATAAATCCTGTCTTCCAGGAAGCAGGGTAATGAAAGGACAACTCGCTACTGCTACAAAAAGGGCTGGTGCATGAAACCAACCAAACTCACTAATAAAATGCTCAGCTGGCACGTGGCCCTTGGCTGGCACCACCATTTAGCGCAAGTGATCTTTATCTAACAAGTACAAACCTGAAAAATTTAAAATCTTCATTCAGTTAGCAGAGAAATATACCTATACAACAAAAATACTGAAGATTGTTTAAACAAGATTATCTAAAATTAACCTCTGAAACCTAGCAGTTGTGTTGCATTTAAAGTATACTTATCCCTAATTCAGATTTATAATACTGAATATACCATTCTATCTTACATTCTAGTAAAAACCTAAGCTCTCGTTGTGAGTTTACAGAACAATCTGTCAGTTTGCAGTACATTATAGTCTTCAGTATATAGCAGCTTCAGTATGAATACTGCTTCACTTGTTAAAGCCAAAATCACCTGTTAGCTGACATCTGACATGAGTGAGCACACACACACTGGGCATTTTATAGGTAAAACTAGTAACTGCTAAAATGTATGTTCAGTCCAGCTTTGTACAGCCCAAGTGGTTACAATGCAACAATTGGAGCAGAGGATTTGTTTAACAGAGTTATAGGAGTGCTTTGAACCCAGCCTGTCATCACACAAAGCCACCAATAGATACAGTTAGTATGCATTTTTGTCCTTTCCCTATTAGGTTCATCTGGGAAATAACATCACACCTCCTAACTGGAATTACTCATTGCTGTGAGAAAGCCCCATCACTGCCAAGAGTTACCAGCTCCAAGACAGTCAATGCTCTGCTTCTTAGTAAGGTGCAGTGAGCGCACAAAGGCACTTGATACCAGTAGCATACAGTAGTTTCACTTTAGAATAAAGGAGACTAAAATAAAAAGACTGGTCATGTAAAACACACTAAATTTGGCAAGGAAACTTAGTTAAGACCAAGCTAGTGTTGCCAGATAACCTGTAAGTGTGCAAAATCATGGAGAATGTTCAGTTATCTTGATGCTACAAGCTAAATCCAGACACAGTCAGGTGCTGAGCGTTATTCCTTGCTTCAAAGTAAGAGGTATCAGTTTCATCATCCGGCTGGGGTATAAATGGCATGGTTTGATTCTGCAGATTATCCCAGTCCACCCCATGAAAGAGGGGGTGATGTTTCAGCTCTGGAACAGAAGTTCACGTAAGCATTATAAACTTCCTCATGGCCAAACCCACAGGCACTTTGTTCCCTTACGCACAACTGTCACTAGATTTGCTCTATGCTGCCTTTTAGAAATTCATAGAAGTGCAAATTGCAATTGGGCTTTGATTACCCCCAACCTCAGTGGTATCAAACTGTTGTCCTACCAACCAGCTGCCTTCCCCTGTCCGGGGAACCTGTTCCACACACAGCAGATCAGAGGTGTCCCAGAGACATTTCTCATGCTGGGGCACCAGAGAAATTCTAAGCATCACTTCAAAGTCTGTTCATAATTTTACCAAAGTTCTGTGCTGAGCAGACACATGGGAGTCACTCCCACCTGTCACCACTCCAGGTCCTCTTCCTTTTGCTCTCTCATGGATTTCATTACCTCCTCTGCTTTGCACAGTCCCCTTTAGCCTAACACCAGACACGAAGTCTAAATGCCCTTATGGTGAAGTTACCACAGACCACTGGACTTCACTTTCCCTGCCCCAAGATGGGAAAACTAATCAAGCTGCTGGACTTTCTGACTCACAGAGAAGTCCCCTGCCCTGTCCATTCTGACCACAAGGTGACCTCCTGGCCTGAGGTTCTGATATGAATTCTGCATAACCTGGAAACACCACTCCCTGACGAAAATGACTTTGCTACTTTGATTCAACCCAATAAAACACCTTTTCATCTAACTGGGATACAAACCCATGTTTTTATCACCTGCACCACAAAATAGCAAAAATAGGACAGATGAAAAAAGTTTAAAAAAAAAAAATCACATTCGGAAGGAGGTAGAAGTTTGACCAAGACACTCATTACAAATTTTAGACCTAAGCACATACCACAGGCTTTTAGCTGATAGACAGTAGGACATTAACATTTATTATTTCTGCTTTTCCTGATCAAATACAACAACACAACATTAAAAGTTTATTTTAATAAAAGGCAGAGTGAGTCTTAACTCCTTCTAATGGCTTCAGCAGCCACACAAGCAGCAGGGCATTGCACAGATCCACTATCTCAGAACTCTATGTAGTTCTGCTCTGAAGAAAGTTCTCATGAACCAGAAGCTGCCTTTGGCCAAGAAGGTAAAAGCAAACTTCTTTGTCTCTTCCCAAGATATTCATGTGTACCACAGCTGGCACTCAGCTCCTGCTCACAAGACTGAAGAGAGGAGCAAAAACCAAACCAACACCAGATATCAGGGTTGTCTGCCAAAACCTGCTTTAAAGCTGCTCTTATCTGGAGAGATTGAACTCACAGAAGTACAGCAGTAGGACAGGACAAAACTGGGGTTTCTCAGTACGTAAGGCTTCATGCTGTAGCATTAACGAGGGAGAGCATGTGTTTTGGGGAGGAGAGAGAAGATGACAGCAATGGAAACCTAAGTACAATGAGAAAAACTTTATGGTTGTCCTGAGAACTACTCATCCAACTTCACACCAGTGGCCTATAAACTGGACAAAGAGGCTTTGTATAGTATATATTGTCCAACTCCTCTATGCATTCAAAGACAGGCTGATTCCTAAGCAAAAACTCCTTTGAATTAACCGTTGTAGTTCTCTCCCAAACTGGAGCCAAAACAGGCTTTTAATTAAGGTTCCCAAAATCATTTAGGTTAAGAACTCCAAGTTAGAGTTAGATAAGAGAGAACTTTGGTATGCCAGATGTCAAACACTAAACATGCACTAAACCTAATGAGGCATCGAAGTTTAATAGTCTAAATTTCAGGAGGAGGACATCACCACTTTGAAATTTGCAATTAGTTGCAAAGAACACAATTTTAATACTAACCTTTCAGTCCAGCTCTCTTAGTAGTGTCAATTGTTAGAAGAATATCTATTGCATTTTGGGCATTATCAGACAGCTTTTCTTCACCCTCAGGCCAGGGAATATCTACAGACAAAGATGCAGATGAGCTGGTAACTCAAACCATAAAACAAATATTGCAAATACGTAGTTACCCTGATTACTGAAACAGATTACCTCTTTTCAAAATATTTTGGAAAACTTGTGCTGGTGTTTCATCATTAAAAGGTGGAATTCCAGTTAGAAACTCAAACAGACAAACTCCAAGGGCCCACCAGTCTACAGCAGAACCTGATAAGAGAAACCCAGGTCATTACACTTACACCAGCAGTATTTGCAAAAACTTGAAGATTAGCCATGGCATAAATTGAAGGGTGTTTAAATTCCACAGATTTCTTGAAAATGAAGGAAAAGACAAAATAAATTGTATTTAATATTCATGCAGATTAAAAATACATTAAAGGTTTTTTAAAGCCATTCTTCTCCTTAATTCATTATAGATAACACTGGGTTTACTGATAAAAGCTAGGGGACTCAATAACAATCTAATTATCAACTCCCATCAGAATCCAGGAGCTGACTTCTCCAAGAGATTATTTTGTGACAAGAAACAGCTGCCTAATGACTGCTCTGGACCTGGATGAGTGTTCCATATTGTAGCCTCTATCTTCCTCTCAGTTCTTTGAGAAGACTCCAAGAATTCAAACTATTGAACATAAATTTTCATTTGCCTAAATTTATGCAAATATCTTGAAGACAACTTACAGAGATGAGCCAGCACACAAGAAGCTGGAACTGCTTTTCACAAGGGTAATGTGTATTTCCTAGCTATCTCTCCTTTGTAATGAAATAGTTTGGTTTTTCACATTGCAGGGAGGTTTTTTTTGCCAATCCCATGTTAATAATCTACACAAAAACAACCCAGCAAAGCAATCCCAGACACCGCTGCATGCATTCTAAGCCTTCTGCATCTTTAAGCCATGCCTGCTCCATTGTATAAAGAACAGATGACAGAATAGATGCTGTAAAACATCATCTTTGAAAGGCAGTAAGTCTAATTGCTCTAGGATTTTTTTGCATATAGAAAACATTAAGACACCTCTAAACTCAGAAAACAAATGTTTTGAACCATTTCACGAGAACTACTGTTAAGTTTAGAGATGCTGAAAACCAGAATGTTTAACTGGTAATCTAATACACTTTTAGCAACTTGTAACAGCAATAAGAGTGGCCCACCAAGCCAAGCACATTGCAGCAGTGAGATCACACTCACACTTGTTAGAGTACTTGGATGTTCATGTAAAACACTCCCAGCTCCAGTCAAAGTCTAATAAGATCACAACTCTGAACAATATAGTAACAGGTTTCAGCAGGGATTTTTTTCTACATGAAGTGTAACTAAGATTAGATTTACTACCACCATATCCCTGCTAAACAGGACCCAAGGAACAGCATGAAGTTATGTCAGGGGAGGTTTAGGTGGGATATCAGGAAAAAGTTTTTCACCCAGAGGGTGGTTGGGCACTGGCAAAGGATCCCCAAGGAACTGGTCACAGCACCAAGCCTGACAGAGTTCAAGAAGTGTTTGGACAACACTTTCAGGCACAAGGTGTGATTCCTGGGGTGTCCTGTGGAGGGCCAGGAGTTGGACTTGGTGATCCTGATGGGTCCCTTCCAACTCAGGATATTCTACGATTTGAAGCAAGAAGCAGAAATATGAAGTCTTGAGCATCTGAGCCTTCTTCACCCATAGATAAAGTAAATAAGACTGACTACATAAACTAAGAGAGTGAGAAAAAGTCTCTGGCTTATCTCCACAATTTCTTTAACGATGCTGACTTTCCTTCTGAAGTATATGCTTACATGTGTGACTTCTGATAGCTTAGTCACACTGATACTGATGTTTCCTGAATCCGTGTGGGAGCATCACACATTTTTATGTGGAGTGCATATTGGACATGTCTTTCTATGTAAGAACATTGTTCACCCAAGCAATGTTCCTGGAAATTGTGATCTAATTATACTTTGACTGTTCAGTTATGCTGAACACTTAATTCCTGCACAAAATATAGAAAACTCACCAGAGATCAGAGTCCCTGCATATGAAAAGACAATGGCGTAAGAATATTACAGTTATTAAAAAAAAATCTAAAAAAGATAAACATCAAATATCATGTACGGTTCTCTGCAAGCATAGGAATGCAGGTTTTTTTATTAAGGTAGTAACTCCACAATAAAGAAAGATGGAAATGTTAAATTTAAGTTTGAAACAGAAATAAAATAGTTCTATAACATGATTAATTTAGGATTAAAACCACATTTACAAGCAACTCAACAACACCAGAAGTGTTTAGTGAGGGAAAATTTGCAGTTTCAAAGCCAGAAAACTGTGGCTTCACTGAAGGTAATGGGTAATGGCAAAAGCTAAGCACTAACTATTTTTGAAGAATTCACTACCTTATTACTTGAAGGGTTTCTAGAGACACTTAGAAATGTAAATACAGCACCGTTCAAGTACTGACAAACAGCTGGTTTGTCTTACCATGAGGCTTTGTCAAAAGCAGCTCTGGTGCCAGGTAGTCCGGGGTCCCTAGGATGCGTTCACCTTCTACTGGGGCAGCACCTCTTCTTACACTCTTGGGAGTCCGATATGGTGTGCCAGCATCCCCCTGATGAGGTGTCTTAAAAGATGCAACAAAGATTTCAGATGCCACACAAAACCAGCTGAGAAACTCCCATCTCCAGGTTAAGTAATGGATATAATAGTTGATACTCAAGTTTAAGTCAAGAACATGTCACAAAATATTCCCCAAAAAGTACATGTAAAATGTGTTTCCATTGCTTTATCTCAACAATCTTGAAGCATAAAGTTAAAATACTTATTAGTCAAGAAACTTATCCCTAAGTTCTTCCTCCAGTGTCAAATCCTCAACAGCTATTACTGTTGACATCAATCTTTGTAACAGGCTTGTAACTGCCACTTGACAGTATACATTACACCACCACTTTTACCAAGACAAAAAAAAAAGGAAAATAGTGGGCACAGTGTCAGCTACTGGCAGCTGAACAGCATCTACAGACTGCCTTGGGAGCAGTGTAGGATTAAAAAAAGAAAAAACAGAATTAATCAAAGGATTCCCATTACATCAAGAAACTTATAATTGCTCAAAAGAAATAAATAAAAAAATAAAAATAACACAGGCTTTTTTTATCAGTTCACTGTAACAGCAACGGATTTCTCTAAGAGGTCGACAGTCAATGCATTTTGAGCCACAGGCAAACCAATGAACAGTTATTGTTAAACTCTTGCAGAAATTGTAATTTCAGCCACACAAGTGCAGTAAGAGACAGTCTGTCAAAGTGGCTTTTTCTGACAGCCTATCTCAAACTACTTGAGTTTTCCCCAAATTTACAACTGAAGTAATTTCAGGTTGCTAATATCCAACGCATGCACAGAGTTTCCACATGTCTCCTTACCTACCTGATAGGCCTGATATGGCCTTCCTTTCTGTGATGGAGTGATAGCTGTTGGGTAAGAGCCGCTACAAGCAGGTGAAAGATCCATTATATCTAAAGAAGCCATGCTACACGGTTCAGATACATTGGACATATTAATTGGACTATTATAACTTCGAAAAACAACAGCATTTTTTTTTAAGAGACTCAGTGTTTCCATCATCTTTTCTGAAGGAGGAGATACTGTGCTAAGGGAAACTCCTTCCCCGTGTTTCTGGCCATTATCCTTTTCATGATGTAACAGCTTGCAGTCCTGGACTGTATGTGCTTCCTCTCCACTTCGTGAGGCATCTTGGGACTCTGGTGATGTTATCAGCATGCCTTCAGGTTTTGGCTCCTCAAAGGAGAGGTCTTTAACGCTTTTGTCCAAATCTAAAAGCTGCTTTTCTAAATGGCTTTCTGTAACAGACATTTCAGTAAATACATCAGAATCTGCACTGAGGATTCCTAAAGGTTTTTCATCGTCAGTGTCTAAAAAACTTGAGTTCACGTACTCCTTTTCGTCCTCCTTTCTGTAGTCTGCATCCAGATCACACATAAGATTTTTGGCTATAGTTGGAGTAAGGGATCTTTCTACTGTTTGTTGTTTACTAATAGAACACTTAACTTCCTCCTCACTTTTGTAGGTGTCACGTGGGCATCCATCATTACAGAGCACTAAGGATTGAATTTCTGTTGTCAAACCCGTCCTATTGTTTGCTGGAAATTCTGAGATCTGACAGCCACGTTTATATTCTGCGTTGCTTTTTTTAACATAGTTAAGTTCCTGACAAGGACTGGTATCAACTGATTCAAAGCTTCTTTTAACACCTGGTTTTTCAAAAATTTCTTCCTCTTTGAAAGGCTCATTCTGCCTTGAAGATGACTGCTGTGGACTGGAATTTTCTGCTGTTTCATTAGTTCTCTCTCTTTTATTTACACGGACTTTTTCTTCCCAAGTCTTTTCAGAAATACATTTTCTTACTACACCTTTCACATCCAGTGTGGTCACCGGAGTATCTGTTATATTCGAATATTCACTCCCCAACTTCTGACTACAGCCAGAATCATTTCTGACAATGGGAGAAATAGCAGACTCAAGTTCTTTTTTCTTTAAAACTTCAATACTTTTGCTATTTGGTAACTCAACATTCGAAGGGAGAGCTGACCCACTGTTACTTGTTTTGTATGTTGCAGAACCAGGTTCATCTTCACTTGGCTGCAAATGAGCATATTAAGCTTTAAGTATCAAGAAAAATAGGATTATAGCACTATAGAAATGTGTCCTTTGTCACTAGTACTTTAGAATAAGTAATGCTTGCAAATCTGCATTTCATTATGGAAGTGAAAATCAAGAATTTCAAACATGACATAATATTTAAAAATAAAAAAGTCAAAACCCAGTTAAGGATAACTTGATAATTAGACTTTTCTTAAGAACATAAAATAAGCTTGCTAGACTATAGTAGAAAATGCAGTATTTTTAAACGCCTAAGGATGAAAAAAATACAGCAATTGAAGTTGTATTTGTGATTTTATGTTAAGTTAAGCTACAGAAGTTTTCAGTTGCTAAGAAAGCCCAAAGCAAAGAATTCCATCATACTGCCCTATGGCATATTACACTTCAGAGATGACAAAAGGAAAATCTGATATTATTAATATCTTGATAACACAATAATAAAACCAAGGCCTTGAGAATCAGACAGTTAAAGAATTATAAATTGTTTTAAATCTAACTTTTTCTGTATGATCTAAATAAGAATTATGGCAAAAGACTACAGAGCAAAGCAGCATTTTCTTTTAGGTCTGTATTTATACAGAATTTCATTAACAGTTTAAAATGGGAGAAAGTATTTTGTATCAGTTACAATTACTGGTGTTAGTTGACACAAAACTCTGCAATAATAAAAAAACCATTAAACTCTTTCGTTTTAACAGTAGTAGAAGTTTGAAGTGTATTTCCTTTACTATTTTCCCAAGTTCTGTGTTTTAAAGAAATTATTTTGTCTGCATGCTGAGCAAATAAAGTTCTAGGGATAAGATCAACTTCCAAATAAGCCAGTGCTCCCAGCATCGCCCACCTGTGCAGGGCACAAACCAGTGATGGCCAATAGAAGCCTTCCCTTTCACTGTTTTGCTGCAGGCTCTAACATTTGTTTTTCCTGTTATGTTACACAGGACTAATATTTGTTTGAAGAAAAAATTGTATCAATTTGACCCAAAAATCCTACTCAGCAAGAATTACAACCCCTGCTCCTTTCTCTACACTTGAAATAAGTGCAAGTAGAAGAGATTTGCAGCACTGCATACGGAAGTACAAACTAATTTTAATTTTTAGTGGGAAGATGAAACAGTCCTGACCTCTACATCTTTCTCCCACCTGGGGCTGCTGCAGCATTCTGATTCCACACTGGACTGGTGTGTGTGTGACTCACTACTAACACTGTAAGTACCAAACCTCTTTCTTGACTGAAGTAGAGTAGGAGTCAAACTTCTTGCTGGCATCACAGGCGTTAATTGAGAATTATCCAGATCTTGAAGGAAAAAAAAAATTCAAATGTTGATAAAAATTGATACAAATTGACCGGCTTCACACTGTGTCAAGCTTTCACATCCAAGGAATTACGGAAAGCTTTCCATGGCAACATAATTTCTCTTATCATCTTTCCTGCATAGTCAATTCACACCCTTTTTGAATTAGGGACTTGCCAAGAACATAAAAGTAATATTAATACTACCAGCATAGTAGCCTTCTTTTTAATTTCAAGGTAGAAATGAGAAAGCAGCAAGACAAGACAATTTAAAGGAAAGCACTCATTGCTATATTAAATAATTTTCAAAGATAGTATGTCAAGAACTGACACTTTCTGTGGTGGTTCTGAATTCAGTGGTTGTGATTTGAAAAAAAAAACAAAAAAAATCAGAAGACAGCATAAGTAGTGCAGGTGAAAACCTGTCAGATGAAAAGCACTGGAGGAATGGTAGCCAGCAAGACACTGATAGCAGCACACCTTTTACGAAGTGGGTCCAAATTACTACACATAAAATTAAAAGACCACAACCCTCAGCACAAAGCTTGCTATACTCACGTGTTTTGAATAATTTAGTTGAAAGAGGGGTATTTTCCTTTTGGACCATAGGTAAGGGAGAAACCACTCCACGCAAACTGTCGGATGATTGATTTGAATTGTGCACTGGCATTTTCATTCCAACAGGAGAATACTAACAAGCAGGAAGAAATATAGTTAAAAATAAACGGAGTCTGAACAAACCCTCAATCCAGGACTGAGACCATAACTTCACACATTCGTTATTCTGTTTGCATTGGAGCTTGGCCTTGCTCTTTTACCAGACTTTGAAGCACAACTGAGTCAGCAATTCAAAATATAGACCAAGGTAATCACTTCAGAACTTTAAAGTACTGGAAATGTATAATAAGTCATTCTACCAGCTGGTAGAAGGGATGCGAAAATAGCCTTATCATGCTGATTATTAAATTTAAGTTAGTAAGTAAACTAAAAGAATTAAGTGTTTCAAAGACAGTGAAAGTGTCTTACAAAGCCCAGAGAACTGATAAGAGACAACAATTGTCCTGGAGTACGTGAGTAGTCCTGTTTTGGCTTTGCCATTGATGGTGTAGTAAGGATATCTATCATATTTATCTCTACAAACAGACAAAAAGCCCCCAAACAGGTCAGGTTTTCATTTTGCTATTAAAAAATGGCAAAGTTGCAGATATTTACTTAAGTTTTATCAAGAGGGAAAAAAGTCATGTGCACAACAAATATACAAAAGAAGCCACCAAACCCAACTGAAGATGTACCCATACACTCTTACTCAACACAGGCTGTTCTTCCTGTACATCCATCTTAAAGTTACAGTTTATACATAGAGAAATTGTAAAAGTCCAAATTCTTTTCCAATAGACTACGCTGTACGTATTACTTTTTTAACTTGATACCAGCTTTGGTTTTTAGGCAGCAATTCCAGCCTGTGGCCCCCACGATTAAGATGGCAAATTTGATTCAAAGCCTGATATCTCTCCAAAAGACATCTCAAAAAAGTTACTGAAGAATTTTTCATAGGTGAAAATTCAACTTTAGATCCTTTTTTTTTTTGTTGTTGACTAGCAGTAAGGAGGCTTAAGGCTTCCATATCATGTTCAATTAGACACAATAATCTCTGCCATCAGAACATCACTTACAGCAGTACATTATAGAAAATACAGTATACTTAGGATTTTCCTTCGTATTCTAAAAACAGTGAATCAGAAACACCACAGACAGCTCTGAATTTCTGCATTCCTTTAACTATTTAAAAAGCATGTACCCACTAGCAGCTGTCTCAAAAAACAGTGAGCTGGTGCTGTGCAGCATAAGTTTGGACAATCTGGCTAAGGGGTTGGAGTTACCAACTAGTTCAGAAACTGGCTATTCACCTGAAGACCTGAAGCCAGGCAGTCATTTGACTATTCAACTATATTTACTGCTACTTGAAAAGAGAATGTCAAAGCACTGATTTAATCTTTTTTTATGGACTTAGCACCTCTCCCTGTCCCTCACATTAATGTCTGCAATGTCTCAGCTAATTTATTGGAAATTAATATATACAAGGACTGAGAAATATGAACTAAAGGACAGAAGTAGTCAGAGAAACACCAAGAAAAAACCAAAGTTGTTCATTTACCCACTTATTTCTCTCTGTGGACTTCAGAAAACTTTGAAATCCATACCCCTCTAGAAAAATGGCTCTAGATCATATTTCATACAACCTTGTGCCAAAGAATAAATATTTTACCTTCTGAAGTGCAATGTATAGAGCAGACCCTTTACTAGCATGTAGCTTATTGGTACTTACCTACTAGAAATGAGATATTAGTGCAAAATTTGCACTTATTTAATTGAAAGCTGCCCTCTACAGGGATGCAAAACATGCAAGAATACAGAAATGTGACTCAAAAATACATTCTAATACAACCAAAGGTATACAGACAACTCTTACCTCTGTTCAGAGTAACTCTGGAAAGCCCGAAGTCTGTCAACTTTATATGGCCCTGATTAGAAATGAGCATGTTGTCTGGCTTCAGATCCCTGAAAACATGAATATAGTTGAAGTCAGCAAAAAGACCACTGAACAACATCAAGAAAGTCAAGTGACCAGAAACACTCAATACAAAACATTGGTTATAGCTGTTTCTCAGCAACATCTCTCACCCAGCAGAAGATTCCAATGAGAGGAATACACCAAAACAACTAAATATATCTAGCACTAAACACGGTACGGACATCTCAGGCCTTGTAAAACCTCTATGCATGTCACCAAGAGCAGCACATTTGTTTTTCAGCAAGTTTAATAAATGTTCTTCCTGAGTACCACTGTCATAACACTTACTAACATGCAGCTCCTACAACTGACAAGCAAACCTCTGGTGACAGTTTTCAGGTGTGTCCTCTGTACCCCTGCTGAATGCAAAAAGAACTCTCACTACAGGGGGAACGTTTGGGTACTCAGTGTCCCTTTGTCCACAGGTACATGTTTGCAGTACCCAGAGGTTCCTGAACTAACACAGCTGCTGATACACCTCTGGACTGGGAAAGTAGGCAGGGGACAGCAGCGTGTATTTGCCTGCTCAGCACACATGGACAGATTTTATCTTTGGCGTTATTTCATGACATTGCTGCCGCACACACATGCAAGAAGAGCTTCCAGAAGCTCTAGCAAATGAGGCAGCTGTGGGAGCTGTTACAATAAAATGGTGATTGGTTATGTGATAGAGTGAAGAAATTAAAAACATAAACTACCAAATACTTATTTGTAAGGGAAAAAAAAAAAATTTACCTGTGGATTATCCCATGCCTGTGAAGATAGTCAAGGGCCAATGCTGCTTCAGAAATATATTTAACAGCCATTTCTTCATCAAAATATCCATAAATATGGAGAAGAGATTTGACATCTCCACCAATAAGGTACTCCATCACCTGTCATTCAACCATTTTAAATTCGAAATTTAAAACACATTTCATTCACAAGTATCAAAACACAAAATAGCTTTCACCCACAGAAAAATATTATTTCAAGGAGCAGAAGCTGATAGAAGCTGACTTGTGCAAACTTCATTTCCCACACAATACTTTTCACTTGGATGAAATAATTAAGGCTTCAAATGACAGAACATGAAACATTTTCTTTTAATAGATCATTTGCTTATTTTATTTGCCTAGGCTACTTTCAGAAGTTAATTTAAAAGCTGACAACAGTAGTCATTTGAGGGTTGACTACAGAAAGAGTTCTATATTATAGGAAATGAAATGCAAAGCACTCCTATGAAACTCAAGGCCAGAGGCCAAAGACCACCAATAACCTGTTCTATACAAATCAAAGTATCTCAATACTTGATTTTGCAAGTATTTATACACAATACTAAATTCAGACCTGAGTCTTGCAAAATAAGTACAAATTGCCAGAAATGTATACAGTGAGAGCTATTGTGCACTTAAAACACCATCTAAAAAAACCACACACATCCAAAAAACATTATGCAAACAGAGGCATCATTATGGCCCAGCTCATACTCAAGACAAAAGACAACAGGGCTTCAGAAACTCACTCTTTGAAGATAAGAATGCATTTATGGGATTTTGGTTGGGAAATCTCACCCGTACTTAGATTCCAATATACAATACTCTACCATATGTATATACACACACACACACTCACAGACATGACTAGCATCTCCTTCACAAGTCCTTCACCCTGAAGTCCTCTCCTGCATGCAGCAGTTCAAAGTTTCCAGAAAAAGAAGCCTTTGTTTACACTCCAGAGGCATTGTAGTTGGAGTGCATAGCAACCTCCTCTCAGAATTTCAAACTGTTGGCTGTGTGTGCTTACAGCAATCGAGACAGATTTGCAGACAGTCTGAATCCATATGTGGAGGCAGTATATAAACTCACACACAAGTCCTACTGTGCTCCACAGTGCTCCATGTAGACTAGCACTTGGTTTTGCCACTCAGTCATCATCTGGTCACGTAGGCCAACTACCATAATGAATTTTGAGCACAGGCAGCAAGTAAAACAGATTTCCTTCAAGTGAGCCACAGAGTGTATTTCAGTCATTTAGATTCTGCTTGAACAGAATGGTTTGTTGTTTTTCCTAAGATTTCTATGTATTTCTAAGACATACTAGCTATTAGAAAAGCTTCTCCTGTAAAAAAGGGGAACATGGGTGAAAAGTACCAGGGGAAGAGAAATATTTTACTTGTTGAACCATTCTGAGAAAGAGGAAAGTAAAAGTGACTAAGGAATACCCACTCACTACCATAAAAATATATTTCTAGATATCACTAGAGTTCACATTCCGTTTTCAAGACAATCATAAGAGACCACAGAAATTTTTTTACTCACTAAATAGATGTTATTAGCTGACTGAAGTGAGTAGTATAAGTGCACAATGAAAGGACTTTTACTGAGAGCCAATGCATCCCTCTCTGCCTGGACCTGGTGAACCATGTTTTTGTTGATCATGTCTGCTTTTTTCATCACCTGAAAAACAAAACAAAAATCAAGTAGAAAAACGTGTTTTTATTTGCTCAACCTGCAGTTCTTCAGTCAATTCATTTATCTATATACCTAAAACTTGCATATAATGAAACAGATCTGTGACTTCATATACAAAGAGAATTTTAAACAACTGGTTATTAGACAACCATTTCCACTGTTCTCCTAATTCAGTCCTGCATGGAAATCACACTACCAAGATATACTGCAATTGCACACATTGGAAAATAAGTGTTTAGGCTGCATGTGAAACTAAGCTGCACTCTTATCCACAGTACACAACTCAGCACCATGAAAAACTGTTCAACACTTAGATAGGCACTTGCTGACCAAGTTTTCCTTCAGAAGCTGAGATATAAGACTAGAGATTGAAAACAGATTGCAGCAGTAAGCCATCCCATCTTGGTATCCTCAAGTGCAAGGCTGCAATTATTTCAGCCTTTAATTCTTAACTTTGCAGAAAAAGCTATTTTAAATTAAAAAAAACCCCTAAGTTACACAAAAAAAATATTTGTTTCTTTGGGAAGAAGACTCAAAGGTATGCAACTCATCACAAAGAAACAACAAGCTTAATTGTGATTTAGGCTCCAATTCCTGCTTTGAATTACTCCACTCTGTGACAAATTCAGTCAATATTAACCCTGAACAGAAGATGCACAATAGCACAGCTGACAAATATTTAGGCAAGCATGGCATATGCATTAGAAATTTGCCCACCCACCATCTTTTTTGCAGATATATATGGTGATAATAAAGCAAGTTTAATTTATCCATTCTCTATGCAACATAACTTAAAAAGTTGAGTCTGCTCAAATTTGATACTTTCTATGTTAGCGTTGACCTTAGCTGTAAAAATATTTAGCATATATTAAATTCAATAGTTTGAATAACCCATAAGTCTCTCTGCAATAGGGGAAAAGGATTTCCACAAAAGCTTTTAGGTCACAATACTTCCACTAGAGTATGATAATAAAGTAATACAATTGAACCACTCTATATGCAGCACCTAAACCACAGAAAATTACTTTCCACAGCTATCATCGCTATTATCAAAGATGATATAAAAAAAAAAATCCAAGACATCCACAGAATGCATAGAATTACACTTCTAATAACTATTGTCCTTAATAAACATTTAGCTTGTTAAATGTTGTAGTCGTGAACTAGTCACAGACCTCACTGCAGTAATGATAAAGAATTTACACAAATGCGTTGATCTCCTAATGCTTATAACAAAATAGAGTAAACAGACACATACAGCTCTGAAGAGCAACATCAGAGCATTTTGCATGACTAGCTTTACATTTCCTCTTCTTTGTGAACTACGCAACTTGTCATAATCCTTTTACTCACAAAGTCAGGCTCGCACAAAGCATCGGTAAAGTTTTTACTGTTGACAAACTTAGATTTTAGCCCTCTGTGTATCAACGTAGAAAACACGACAGGGTTTGTTTGTTTTTTTAATGCATACTCGGCAACAATGTTTTGTATGATTTGCTCTCGTCACGCATCTCAGAGGCGGTGCTCTCAGTCCCGGGCAGCCGCGGCAGCTGAGGGCGCTCAGCTGTTCACAAGGGAGAAGCAAAGTGCTTGGCGAGGCTTTTCGCCCAATTCCCTGGATTATTAAGGTACCTCTACAAGCAGCCGTCATTACCAAAGCCCGCCTGACCGAAGCCTCGGGGCCGCGATGAGGGCTGAGTACAGCCCTGCGGACGGCGCGAACCCAGGCAGCGGGCACTGCCCGAGAGCAGCTCCCTCTGAGAGCCCGAGCCCTGGCTCCACCCGAGAGCCGGGGGGAGCTCCCACGGCGCCTGCTCCCCCCGAGAGCCGGGGGGCTCATGCTGGGGGCCCGGCGCCTCCCTGTCCCGCCGGGACGCCCCCTTCCCACACGGGGTTACTCGTGAGCAGAGCCGGCAACGCCGCGACCGCGGGCCACCCCTCACCTTCACGGCATAGAGCCGGCCCGCCTTACGGCCCAGGTACACCTTCCCGAAGGCGCCGCGGCTGATGGGCTTCACGATGGTGAACTCCTCGATGGAGGGGGGCCGGGGGACCTCGACGCGCCTCGGGCCGGCGGCTGCGGTGGCGGCGTCGCCCCCCGGCTCCTCGGGCCGCTCCGTCCCCATAGCGCGCCCCAGCCCGGCCCCGCCGCGATTCAAAGCGGCGCCCGCCCCGCCCTGCCCGCTCCGTCACCAACGGGCCCACGGGCGCTCTCGCGAGACCCCGCGCTGTTGTGCGCGGAGATTGAAACCAGCCCCACAGCACCCGCCCCGCGGGCGCTTCAGAACAGTGACAACGACCAGAGCTGTCATCTGGCTAATAACTAGTCGGTTTGTCATCTCCGTTTCCCGTTTGACAGTAGGTTGTTACTTGCCATGAGCAGGTAGGCTGCCCACTCTCCATGGGAAGCTTGAAAGTGTAGCGATTCGAGTAAGACATTAAAGAACTGGAAGATAATATTTATTTAGAAAGAAACAACTGAATTTGGTCCCATATACTCATTTTCTCGTGTGCTTCACTCACATCTGAGTTCAAGAAGCATTCGGACAACACTCAGGCACGTGGTGTGATTCTTGGTGTGTCCTACGCGGGGCCAGCAGGTCCCAGCAGAGATCCTGTTGGGTCCCTTCCAATTCAGGATATTCTGTGATTCTATGATTTTCTCACAGTTGCATTCTTGATGGCTCCAAGAGCTGTGTCCAAATTGCACAACCAGGAGGGCTTGTGTGTCAGAGAACTTGACCCATCCTGTCCTTACTGTCTCCTGGTGCTCTCTGGGTTGGTGGTAGCAATCTGCTCTCTGGGCAGGTCTTTTGCCATCAGGAGTTAGATTAACGTGTTCTGTTGCTTTCCTCTAGTTCCTGATTACTTCTGCTGCTATTTATCTTGGGCAAGGTTGCTCCATGTTTTATTTGTGTCCTTATTTTGGATATCTCCATGACTACATTCTGCCTCTGTGTTGTGACAGCAGGGGCAGGGATGGCATTTACAGTGTACTCTGACCTTGCTGCCTGTTCCCAGAGCACAGGCCTTCTGACAAACCATCTGTAATAGTGCTTTGTTTTATCAGAGCACAGGCTGCCTGTTCTGTTTACACAGCACAGCCCTAGGTGTTTACCAGTTTTACTGCACTCAGTTGCATTCTTAGTCACTTTTTTAACCCGTACCTTACTGCCTTTATATTGCTTTCACATATACATTGCTGTTCACATTTCATTCACACCGATCTTAATTGTCCTGTTGCAGTCTGTGCAGGAGCAAAGAGCTGTTGCTGCAGAGGTCAGTTCTGCAGTGCAGAACTGGGGGTCTTTATTAACACAGTAGATTAGTCATCAGACCCTTGTTTTGCTCTGCAATATCACTTATAATCTGATACTGCACAGGGAGGCCATGTATTTCCCACAGATTCCAGCAATACATGCCATTTAATGAGCAAATGTAGAAAACGTTTTTAATTAGCTTTCTGTAATGGTATTAAATACCATTTATAATTGTCTGTGTTTGTCATTTAATGTTACTTTAGCTGTATCTCACCGCCCCTGATGCCAGCAGAGAAGCCAAGATGAGAGTAGGAGGGGTTGCTCCTTGTGCTGCTATCCTGTGCCAATAGCAGGTTATGCCAGCCATGAAACTGCAGCAGGCAGCACATATTCTGGTACAGCCTGAGCTCCTCGGAAAGAGGGCCTACGCCTTCTCTCTTTTCCCTCAAGGCACCACGAGTCATTGCACAGCTATGTTGCAAACTGCTTCATTGGGTGGATCCAGGTAAATGTTCATCAACTCTTAGGTTTTTTTGCTGTTGTTGGGTGAGCTTTCTGCCAAATCAGTGAGCTGTGCCACGTGATTGGGATCAGGAGAGTAGTAGTGGAAAACAGGAGATGTACAGGAAGGCGGGGAGGAAGCAGCACTGTGGCTGTGCTCATCCAGATCCCTGTAAGCTGGTGTGGGATAGCACTTTCAGTGAGGAAAGTGAAAGTGAAAGGTGAAAGAAAGGAAATGGTTATAAACCCCCAAAATAATTGGACAGAACATGGAAAAAAATGCACAAGGTAAGAGAAAGGATAAATATCAAAGACCAAATTCTGCCTTATGTAGATCCATGTTAACTGAATGCAAGTAAAGTATTGGGGTTACTGATGCTGTCACCAAAAAAATGGGAAACAAACTCTTAACTAGTTTGTTAGGTTAGAAAGTTGACATTACTTTAATCAGTGCTAAAGGTACATGGGGATAGCTACACAAAACATGTACATCAGTTATCAAAACTTTTGACTATACATTTTAGCAAACAAAGGAATTAGTGTTCATTGGTTACAAGTCACATGGTTCTCTTAATAATTAGTATTTTATCTTCTATTGATTAATGATTCTTTCACTTCTCATGCTCATTAGTCCCCATGCTCAGTTTCTTTCTTTTCGGTCTGGGGAGGGGTTACTTGGGTCAGTGGTCTGTAGGTCAGTGGTCAGAGACGACCCTACTAGAATTACCTTTTACCCACTTGGAGCTGAATTTCAGCACAATTACTGAGTTAGTTTTATTAGTTTGTTCCCTATCTTAGGAGCCCTGCTAGATGTCCTGGTTGCCCATAACTTCTGCATTCTTTCATGTTCATTCAGTGCTACATCCCTCTTCCCAAGCCACGCTAATTTCCTCCCCCAGGTCTGAGCGTATCAAAGCATGTCAAGCCCTGACTTTCTTCTAACACATGGACATAGCGCTTGCTTGTTAGCCATTATCTGTTTCACGGATTAAATCTCCCTAATATTTCGCCCTACCGCTGCACAGGCTCCCTTTTTAAAGAAACAATACTTGTCCGGTAACAACACATTTTAATTTGTAAAATTTTTCTACGCGCGCGGCACACTCTTAGCGCCCTACAGAATGTTTTGGGTGCTGAGGGAAGGCACGCTTGCTTCAGCGAGGCCCGTGAGGGACGTGTTTCCAGCAGCGGCCCGGAAGCTGTTCCCGCTGCGCCGCTTCCGGGGCGGGCGGGCCCGGTCAGCGCGGCCGCTGGCGGACATTTCCCGCAGCGGGGCCGCTCCTGCTCCCGGCGGCGGCTCCCGCGCCTCGTCTGGGCGGCGGGAGAGGCGCCGCTACCCGCTGTCTCCGCCGGGACAATGTTCTCCTTCTCGACCGTGCAGCCGCAGGTGAGGGGCTGGCGGGGCGGCCCCGGCCCCGTGCGGGGCCCGCGCTCCGGTGGGCGGCGGATCGTTGCGTGTCCGGGCGGCGGCGCTCGGAAGGCCCGGGGGCTGCGCGGCTCGGCTGGAGGAGCCGCGTTCAGGGGGATTTGGTGCGGGGGGAGCAGCGGGTGGGGGCCTGGGATCCGCACCTGGGAAGAAGTAAATGGAGGAGGGAGAGGGAGGTACAGTAACAGCTTGTGAAGAGTAAAAGCCTTCTGAAGTGACGAAACAACCGGAGATGGCGCTTTTTAGTGTCTGTACTAGAAGCGAAGGCTGGTGGTGTGTGTTACTACAGCTAAAGTTAAACGGTGCTGGTAATTGTCACGGGTTGTTGTGAAAACCGAAAAGAAACGACATAGAAGCGTTAGTGGAGAAAAACCCCGTCAATAATTTATTATATAGAACAGTCTGAATGCAGTCGGAAAGGCATCTGGTATTAGACGGTGAGTCTGATGGGACTGGCGGCTTTTGTGGACTTCGATCTCAACTAGTGGTTTTACTTTTATGTTTTGTGTTAGGGTGATTAGTATGTGACAGTCTTATTCCACAGTGGGATTTGATTGTTTTTTTCTAGATATGTGGAATGCGTTGATTGTCGTATAGTGAAATGGAAGAATTTGTATGTTTGTAGGAGTGTGTGATTTCACCATAGAGGAAAACGCAGGAGGAAAGTTAGTGGTTGGGATGTTGTCTCTGACCTCTGGACACTTTATGGTGTTACTATAAACTCCCAGACTTTAATTATAACTTTGGACAATTAATTATGAGGCAGTTTTCATGTCTAGCAGCACTGTCTGTCTAGTCAACACAGAGATGGAAGTTCTTGCAGAAGGACATTCACAGACATACCCGATTAAGCTTCAGTCAGGTATCATTCCAGTAGCCACAGCTGGACCTCAGCTCATTTTAGTGATGTGTACTGAGACTTTGGAAGTGTTGGAATTATTTGGACCATATATTCACAAGAGATGTGGTCAGGTGCTAGAGGAGGAGCCCAGATAAGTGGTGCACGTGGGCTTCTGTACTGATTCATGAGGTGGAGTCAGCTGAGTGCTGCTGAATTGCAGATTTGATTGTCTATGTGTATATTAGTCGTGTTGCTAAAGTCGGCTCCCAGGGAAGAAAACATAAAGGCAACTTTTGGGAATAACTCCTGTAATGCAGGAAAAGTGCAGATATTTCAAGTTATTGAAGTATTAGTTTATAGATGAAAATGGGTGCTGTTTGGAAAATAGTACAGGAATCAATAGTACTTAAGAAAAGTGTTCTCTAAATTAGTAAAAATTGATTAAACCTCATGATTTAAGGGTATTCAAAAGCAGCCACTGAGCTTTCTGTTGAAGTTGTTTTAAGGGGAACCAGCTGGATGGGGTCTCTTAGTTTTTTGTAACTACACATTGAGGTCAGTCGTTGTATCTCTTAAGTGTTGATGAAATGTATCTACTTGTGTATTTGCAAACATGATGATTTTCTTTAAACTAAGCTTATGTTTGGAAACAGGAAATACAGCCCATTTTGTTTTTTCTTTCCTCTTCCTAGCTTTGCATGTTTCTAATCCATCATGTACATTTAAACCTTTTTAGGCTACTTTTAAATGGAGATATCAGCTAACACTGTGGTGTTGAAGCTGAAGTCCTCAGTTAAAAGGCGGTTTACAGGATACACAATTATAAGTCGGGGGTTGGAATAGAAATATGTTTAAATAGTTTAAACAAGGTTAAATTGTTATCTGATTTCCCCCCCCAGGCTACTGTTCCTCTGAGTCACCTTATCAATGCCTTTCATTCGCCAAAAAGCTCCACTACTACTGCTAGCAAAGCATCCATACAGCCTGTCCAGAGGGACACCTCCCCTGAGCACGATCCTCAGAAGACCGAGGTATGAAACAGATTTAGAAAAAGTGATGTTTCGCTTTGAATTAAATTAAATCTGAATAATACCAGATTAAGTGAATTTAATACTCGAGTGGTTTATAAAATAATGAAATGTGACTAAAACAAAAGAGAATGTTACCACTTAGAAGGTAACTTCTTAACAGAACTGCAGGCGGTGCTTCATCAGTAAAGATTCTACAAAAATTGCAGTATTTCATTAAGAAACAAAGCTAGTACTTGTCTCAGTAATTTGCAAATGTTTTCGCTTTCAACTTAAGGATTTCTCTCTAAAGTGACAATAACTTTTAATAAACCCCATGGTTATCTTTTTGCTGTAAGTTCTAGGAAGGTTTTTCGTTATTGCTTGTGAGAAAATGGACTGTAATTTAAGTTGAGGGTCTTTGAGAGATTAAAAAGCATGTGTTTTTTGTATTTTTCTATGAAAACATCTTTTATTAGGTATTCCTTGTTCTTGACATTGAAAATTAAAACACAGGAAGTGCAAAGTAGCATCAGATCTTGCCACTTCTCTTTCAACTCATTTCTTTCAACAAGTTTTATAACTAAGAAAATTTTTGGAGGAAAACCACCGAGTCTCTCACTAACTGCAGAACTTTGGAAGTCAGCATAGATTGTACTATTCATTGCTGTGTTGTGGTTCCATTGTTGTTTCTTTGGTTTTTCTTCTTTGACTGTATGTGAATCTGTGTTTGCTGCTGGTGCTACTGGGATTTTTTTTCCCCTAAAGTAATCATACATGAATTTTCAACATTTATTTCTATTTTTCAGTCTTTAGTTAAAAATTTAAGAGACCTGGGATTGTCTGATTTGAAACCTAACCAGTTCAAAGAGTTGGTGAACAGATTGCTTCCTGGCTACTGTGCAGAAAACAAAACCTCTTCACAGTGGCACACGTCGTACGTCTCTGCGCAGTCCTTCTTTGAAAATAAGCATGGTATGTTTGAGTGAAGTGCTTATGAGAATTGATGAGAATTAAATTATTAAGGTGAATACAGTTATTCTTTAGTTTAATCTCTTATGCTGTAGATAATTCATAGTTAAAAAGCATATTTACTAAAAGAATAATAATGTATTTTTAATTGTATGTAGATTGTCTCTAGAGTGGTGTTTTTGAAACTTGGGAGTTTTCTAAAAGTTCAGCTCAGATTTTGAAATTGTTTCTTCAGATTTGAAATTGTCTGCTCTTAAACTTGTCTGAACTCAGCTGGTAGTACAACTGTGTTTCTTCTAATGATGAACCTGAGCTGTGAATTCTTCCACCAGTTTGTTTCACCAAGACGTTATTAGATTTTGCTAATGTAACATGGTCACAAACATCCCCAATTTACATTGTTGTTCTCTTTTTGCTTGAATCAATGTTTTGCGAAGACATTAATTAAAAAGGAATTCAGGGTGGTAAACTGTTAACAGTCCATGCAGAGTATTTTGTGTTTGAAATAAACCAAGAATTATTCCTTACAGTTAAAGATTTTTTTGTTGGAATTAGTCTAAAATGCAGGAAGTAAGGCCATTGTAGAATGCTAATACATGCTGAAGAATGTATTAGAAAAAGAAGCATAGAGCTGACATTTGGGATACTGCCTATATAGTATAGCAATAGGGAGAAAGAGTGTTAAGATTAATACCTTGTATTAAGTATTAAGAATAATAGGGCTGCTATTAGAGAAAAAGTATTAAATTGTGATATGAGATATAAAAAAAATACCCCAGAGACAATTGCCTGAAAGTGAACAAAATAATTGCAAATGCTTCAAAGCTTTGATAGATGTTCTGGTCATTTGTTTAATTAAAGATGCCTGAAGGACTGTAGTATTTAAGAAAGGAAAAAAACCCAAACTATACAAGAAGTAATATTGAGTTGCCATTTAAAATGGGGTGTATTTACACTTTGCTGTATGTTTTTACAGGTTTCGTGGATGTTTTCAGTGTTTTACGCTCATCTTGTTTGTACAGACAACATCCCAATCCCCTCCAAAATTTCTGTTCAGATGTTCGGTGTTGGCCAGGTATAAAGCAGTAAACTACACTATAGCATTTTTCTAGTCTGGGAAGGTGTTTTTACATTTGTTGTAAAGGCATCACTCAGGAAATACCAGTAAGCTCCAGGAGGAACTTTATGTGATATTAACACTTTAGGTCATGAAGTTATTTTTGCATTTGAGTAGTATGTTTCCAAAATTAAGTTAGTAAACATTGTGTTACCACAGAATCTTGTTTTGAGAGGTCAGTATTTGTGGATGATATTCTTAAAGATCATAGATGAACTGACTATTTTTGAATTAATAATATGTGGAATCCAGTACTCATCCTATTAAGCTTTCTGAAGGCTTTGGTGGTTGGTTTAAAGTACACCAGAGCTGGCTGATCAAATGTTGAAGTTAGACCTTTTTTGAGCAGGGGTCAAAGATCAGCTGCAGAAGTTGTTTTTATCTGCTGCTGTTCTAGTATAACAAAAAGCTTAGTGAAAACTATATAATTGACTGGCATTGGTGTTTATTTTAAAATGTAGTGAAAGAAGGTAAATATTCTTGGCTTTTGTGATTTATGTGGTAAAATCTCCATCACAATGTTTCTGATGTGATAGGAGATGACATATAGTGCTGTAAGATCACTGTGATTAACTGGTTTCATTTCCTTTGGCTGTTTCTAAGGTAACAGCACACTTAAGCCCTTCCAGATCTCCTCAGGGCACCTTATCAGCTGAGCTTGTAGATAAAGCTTTATTCTCATCCTTCTGGATTTGCTTCTGAATGCTCTATGTTTGTCAGCCTTCCTGGATTCTATAATTCACAACATGAGCTCCTGATTATTTTAACATAAAATTTTATGTGAAACAGTAAGCAGTTTGTAATCTGAACTTGCACACAAATATGGTTTATGATTACCTAACTATCCATTTACAGTACAGTGGATATGTTGGGAAGATCGTATTCTGTATTCTTTCATATAAGAGTTTCTGAAATTTCTTAGATTTTTTCTTTAATAGTGGTAGTAATAAGTAGTTTTTAACTTTAATTTATTCTTACTACTTAAAGTTTACATACAGTCAAGGAACTTTAAGACTTTGCGATCAAGAGCAAGACGTCTGCAGTCAACATCTGAACAACTCACAGAAACAAAAAGTTCACTTTCTTCACTTTTGAAGGTAAATACAAGTAACACTATGAAGTTGTTTTGGGCTTATTCAGACCACCTCTCTCTCTTGAATGAACCTTCATAATTTACCAGGAGTATTTTCGTTCATTAGTATGAAAGAATTTCTTAATTCTAAAACTTGAGCTAATGGCAACGTGTTTTTTTTATTATTAATACACATATTTGCTTCCTATATCACCAGTACAAAGATTATTTGAATATTTAGGTGAATAGTTTCAGAGTATAAATATGGTTTTAAACTCTAGAAATAAAACTTTTTGTATTCTGTTTCTGTGACTTTGTTAAAAATAGCTTTGAGATAAATGAATTATTTCTTTAAACAGAAGTACAGCTATTTTAACATACCAGAATGTTTGTTTTCAAGTCAGCAGATAATGAAACCAAGTTCATCTAGGTACTCTTTGCTTCTAATTGGTGATACGGAAGTCAGGCTAATTAAGGCCTTTGATCTTATTGCGTGTGTAAATTATCTTTGACCTCCTCCCTTCTTTTTGGCATATGTGGCTTATTTCATCTGTGGACTAGGTATGCTATGGATAAAGATAAACCAGAGCTAGCTCCATGCAGTGCTGCTCCTAAATTTGATAGGGCATATGAGAAATATTTGTTTAAGCTCCATCAAAACTAAACTTACAAAGATACTTTGCAATTGAAAATAAAGCAAAAAGCTTAAGCTAGTAACTCCCACTAAATCCAGTGAACAAAGCTGGTTGTGTACAGATCTGTCTTAGGCTGTTTTCTGTTTGGAACTGGGATCTGAGAGAGCTCTGAACCTGATTTGCTCAGCAAAAATGAGGGTGCCCCTGCTCGAACCACAGGAATTTCCCACTCAAGCTACTGCTCGGTATCATCTAACTAACCCTATAGCACCTGAATTATATGCTTTTGTGATTTATTTTTTTTCCCTATCCCCATGCTAGCTAGGTGGTAAGTTAACAGTGTATCAAAGCTTAGAGTATACTAAGAGTGCTTTGGAAAATATTTCAGGGCTTTATCCTGAGAAAGCGACGAATTGATGTTGAAAATTTAGATGCCCTAATGAAAACAAAAAACATCCCAGAGGCACACCAGGATGCTTTTAAAACTGGTTTTGCAGAAGGCTTTTTGAAAGCCCAGGTATTCCTACAAAAAACCCTTGGTAAGTTGTTTTAGTTCATGTATCTTGTCTTTGCGATCAAAAAGTAGTTTATTTCAGCCCAGGTTAAATATGTTTTTGTTTTCTTTTACAGATTCCTTAAGAAGATCACGTTTGCTTTCTTTCTTTCTCTTCGTTCTTTGTTTTTATCTTGCTATATATTCGTCATTTTTACCTGGGAAAGGTTCCTTTTCCGATGCTGGTTAGTTAACTTTTTTTCCCGCGCTGTTGCACTTGTGTTATTTCTTCCAGCAGGTTTAGCATAAATGAAATATATTTTGACATTATGATTGTTTTAGGATAATGTTTCAGTGTACTAATGAAAGAGTTATTTGCTGCTTCTGGCTACAGCCTTTGAGATGACAGCATGACAAAGTGTTTAACAAGACAAAAAAGTTTTCTGTTAGTATAATTACTTGATTTTTTTTTTTTTTGGTGAAGCAGTTACATGGAACCAGAGAAGTCAGACAGTTTACCAATTATGTATTTGTCTTTCAGTTTAGATGATGTGTTACCTAGATCAGCTATAGGCACAATGGTTTGATTTTAGAATTTGCAATCACAGCCTAGTTTATAGCAACTAGGAACTTGCATTGTCAAACTGTCATCTCAAGAAATCCATTGGAAATAGTGGAACAATCAAAAGGCTGAGCTAATGTAACTGGAGATATTCAGCTTGATGCTAGGTTATCACCTGGATCTCAAGAAAGTATACGCAGAAACACTGAGGGAGAAGCTCTGGCTGTGTACATGCTTCTGAATGCAGAGTTTTTCTGTACTGCACATGACTAAAAAGCACATAACTGAATTAACTGCAAATATTTTAAGGAATTTTAAAAAAAATTATTCTTGCTGGACACTTGTAAATGGACATATGCCCTTTAAAAAGGGCAGATGTCCAGTCAGTGTCTTGGTGTAATGAGTTCAAGTGCAAAATTCAATCTTAGAATGAAATGTCTTTGTGTGTAAATTTGTTGTTCGTCATCTACTGTTTGCTCTTAGTACGCTTTCGAACATCAAGTATCTTTGATGCAGCAGTTGATCCAATCCAGTTGAAAAATGTCACCTTCGAACATGTGAAAGGGGTAAGATTAAAAGTAAAATGTCTGCAAGTTCTTGTTTAACTAACCGTTGTGAGTCTGAAGAACGTCTTACTCTATTCAAGAAATTTCTTTGTATAAACTGAAGCTTTGTATATGTTGGTCACTCCAAGATGAGGGAAGGCTTTAACTACTCCTGTTCTACTTTATATTTTTGTGGCATTTAATAGCTTATAAAAGGTGCACTCTCTCCTTGTTGAATTACATTTTTAAAGGCGAGAGTAGCAAAAGGCAGGCCATAAATATCCATGTTAATCTATTATTTGCAAAAGTTGATGGGTACAAGATGATGATAAGGCCATTTGATCATTTCTCTCTTAGTACCATCTCTTTCTAATATTAGGACAGGAGATACAGAGAATCCCAGAAAAAAGTGGACATGTCACTGCTAATGAGAGCTTTTTTTTTTCCTATTCAATTGTTCTTTGACTGTTAGTGGCAAAATGAGGACCTCCCCCTTTCCTTCTTCTTGGACAAATAGATAGAATTAATGTCTTTTTAATTAATTAGACTAATATCTTGATGTAGAATTTTGATTTTGTATTTATGTTGTTGTTCAGATCTGGTCTTGAACTGTTGGATTTTTCCTTCACTGTTACTAAGTTTAATGTTTACTTATTCCTGTGAGCAGTTCTAGGATAGGTTGAATTAAATGCGTGGAGAATTGGTATCCACACAAATCTTGTGGTACACTTTTATTGTTTTCTGTTTGTATTTTTGATCAATACACAATTGGAGACTTAATCTCTACTACAAAACTCACCTATGGAAAACATGCAGTATTTCATAAATGCTTAGTTATATTTGTGTCATATTTTTAATGTGTAGGTTGAAGAAGCTAAACAGGAATTGCAAGAAGTTGTGGAATTTCTGAAAAACCCACATAAATTTACTGTATTAGGAGGTAAACTTCCAAAAGGTAAGAACCACTGATCAGCAGAAGTGAAAGACCTGTATAGCCATGACTGTGTAGCTTGTTCTATACAGAGTGACTTATTTACAGCCTAGTTTCTTACTGTTTCTTCACGTATTATGCAAATGAAAATTTTGGAGTTAGGCAAAATTTACTGTGCCTCCTTTATTTATTAAACTAATAAACAGTAGTTCTTTGCCCTGTAAAGCAGGGGGTTTATGTAACTGAACTCTTAAAAGGCCTTTATTTCTCGTTATGGCTTTCAGCACCTTTAGTGCTTGCTAACTGCTTTAGACAGCTCAGAAACAAATGTTTTCATTTAAAAGGATGATTAAGATTGATCATAGTGGAAGTCAGAAGTGAATCTGAAATACATCAACTTGGTAAGTCTTTCTTGTTAGTGCTCTACACTGTTTAAAGACAATTACTTGGAATGATTTAATTAAAAAAAAAAAGTTCCACAGAAACAGGCAGGAAAATGTCAGTTTGAAGAAAACACTTAGGGGTTCAACTGCTGAACTCAGTGTTAACGTGGTAGAATACTTTTTCTGTGTAGCTTTTTAGGCTTCGAGAGATAGTCTTACAAGCCTTTGTGTTTAAATGTGCATGAGATTGTCTCTGGATGTGTTACAGGAAGCTCCTTCAGGCTGCAAGTGATGAGCAGTATCTGAAATGGGATGTTAACAGCTTTTTGAAGCCAAGTGTAAATGATTTCTTCTGATGTACGAAAGAAACTACTCATATAATAAGACTGGATTTGGTATGTTTGTTTGGGTTTTTTGTTTTTCTTTTAGGTATTCTGTTAGTTGGACCACCTGGTACTGGTAAAACGCTTCTTGCACGAGCTGTAGCTGGTGAAGCTGATGTTCCATTTTATTATGCATCTGGATCAGAGTTTGATGAGATGTTTGTTGGTGTAGGAGCAAGTCGCATCCGAAGCCTGTTCAGTAAGTTAAATATTTGTGGGTTTGAAATCTTTTCATGTGGGAGATTAAGTATTCAGTGGTGTTTATATGGTTTGATTAGTTCCAGTTCTGGTTACTGTAAAGTGAAAGTGTATGAGGCTAATAAATAAAGCTTTACTTCTGTAGGTAAATGTTAGAATTCTGTGAGTATCATTTAACTGGAGAATCTTCCTAGTCATCAGATGAAATTATAGCAGAGATTATAACTGATGTTACAACAGTCCAAGAAAGAAAAAATAATTTAATTAGAAATGTAAAGTCCTATAAACTAAATGAAATATTTGAAATTATAAACTTAGTCATACATAAATTTTTGTAAATTTTGAATTGTCAATTTAAGATTAAAAATAGTGTTAACCTTAATTACTTCCCTCATTTTTATTTATCTGAATTAGAGCTGTATGGTATCACAGTATAGCAATAAGCTGATATTTCCTTTTTCACACCCATCAGCAGGCTCAAAATAAAGGGCATTATAATGAAACTTTGAAAATCAATGTTTAGATTTATAGCTTTCACAAAAGAGGCTTTCTATTTTAAGTATGCAGATATTATTGAGGAGGGGGATATCCAGCTTCTCTCTTAAAAGGATAATTGGTAGTGTCAAATATGTACAATGTACAAAGTAGTTTGCATTTGTAAAAGAGATGTGACTTGCTTCATGTGGGAGGGGTGCAAAATGTCATATGTGTAGTACCTTAAAATTGCACTTCCTTCTGTTGGCTTTAGAAGTTCAGAAGACTGACTTGTACATTGATATCATTGTTACAGATATGTCTGGCTGGGTGAATGAGTTGCATCTTGGCATGCACGTACCAACCAGTGGTTTTCAAGTTTATGGCTGCATTTTCATGTTGTGGTTTTAATACCTGTAAACTTGAGTGTGAGCCCTTCACTATTAAATAACAAACAGGTTCTATTAAAGTAAGTTAGCGCTGAGAACCATCACATATCATATGTTTTTATTTAATAGGCAAATGTTCTCTACCCAAGCCTATGAAAGAAACTGTTGTCGGGAGTTCATACAACAATTTCTTAATCTATTTTCCTGGTGATTTCTTGTAGCATGATAAGAGTCACTGATAAAGAGATGAGGATCCTTGCTTCTCTTTGTCTCTCCATTTCAAAAATACATTTCTTTTTTTTAAGCTAAAATCAAGACAGTTCCGATGATGTTTAATAGAACACTTTATAACCCAAGAGTAATAGAAATAGTAGAATCTTAAATTACATGATATGCTGTTTCTTCCTTTGTGTGGTTCAATGCCCCTCTGCTGTTTTCCTTTTGTCAGGGGAAGCAAAAGCAAATGCACCTTGTGTTATATTTATTGATGAATTGGACTCTGTGGGTGGGAAGAGAATTGAATCTCCAATGCACCCCTATTCAAGACAGACCATTAATCAACTTCTTGCTGAAATGGATGGGTAAGTATATGAATTCTGAGGACATAGAACGTGCCTGACTGGCTGGTGTTCTGGATGTTAGGATGAACTTTTTCTCCTTGACAGCTTTGAAGCTTATGTGAGTTTTTTGTAACGATTTTAAGGATATAAATTTAATATGCTTTTATGACTACTTGCTAGTACTGCCAGCAGTTGCAATATTAGCCTTGTTGTAAAGAATTGTAGAAGCTTCTGATTTGTACTCACACAGTAGCTGCAATGTTTTTAACCTGGTTGTATATCTAAAGGAAGACATTCAAGTCAGATTAGAACATGTTTTTAAACAGTTGCTGGGTTCAGTGTTGTCATTCTTGGATCACATGTCGTGGTGTGAAAGCATGTTTTTGCCTGGCCAGTGAAGTCACTGAAATACGTAACAAAATTGTAAATTCTGTGTCCAAAAAAAAAAATTCTCACCTTTTTATCCACACAGATTTAAACCGAATGAAGGTGTTGTTATTATTGGTGCAACAAACTTCCCTGAAGCATTAGATAAGTGAGTATAATGCATTGATCATTTTTACAGAGCATATATTAAAAAGCAAACAAAAAACACCTGCAACAACAACAAAGTTGCTTGTGATAGTCTTCAGATATTACAGTGCTATGGCTCAAGTTTTTCCCTCTTGAAAAGGATGTGTATGACCAGTTTTTGGTATTTAATACGTTGCAGAGTTAATGGAGAAATAAGTAATGTGCTTCTAAGCATTTAAAATGTGACCAGCTACATTCCTTGTTCACAGTGCAAAATTTTCAAATGCAAAAAGCCCATTAAAATATGTTGTCAATAAACATCTTCCATCGGTCTTTTCATAAGCAGATAAGAAGAAGATATTCTTTGCATCTGTGCAAGAGACATAATCTTTGTAGGTGTTTTCAGAAATAGCAATGAATTTTTGTTCCTTGATATGTTAGTAAGTTTACTGCAGCATTTTTCAGTCAATGTACTAAGTTGCCATTTCCTTTAGTGCTCTGATACGTCCTGGTCGCTTTGATATGCAAGTTACTGTTCCCAAGCCTGATGTGAGAGGTCGTACGGAAATTCTGAAGTGGTACCTTAATAAAATCAAGTATGATCCATGTAAGTTAATACTACAGTGTCTTTTTATGTAACAGTTTTTATACTGGATCAGCCACCTCATGTGTTTGCCCTTTATTACATTGGCAATTATGGCTTTACCTTGTATCTTTTAATAAAGAATACAAAAATTGTCTAATATGTAGCATTGTAATGATTTTCTGAGGCAGTGTTTCTTTCTAGTCCCCAGGAGTTCATAGTGTCTTGACGGTTAGGCTTCATTTCTTCTAAAACTGAAAATTTTCTATTTAATGCTTTTTGTTTTTTTTTTTTAATGGAACATGATTCTTGCTTACAATTTCAGGAGCAATATGGACTCTTAATGACAAATTTGGTTTTTTGTTTTTTTTTCTTTTTTTTCCCCCTGCAGCTGTTGATCCAGAAATAATTGCTCGAGGCACAGTAGGATTTTCAGGAGCAGAGCTTGAAAATCTTGTAAATCAAGCTGCCTTGAAAGCAGCTGTTGATGGAAAAGATATGGTAACCATGAAGGAACTAGAATTCTCCAAGGACAAAATTCTAATGGGTAGGATTTTATATAAAAGACATACATGTATATTACAGTACACAGAGGCTTTCTTGTGTGATTAAGACTTTTACAGAGAAAGAGAGAAATTTTTATGCTGTTGTTTTTTTTGATTGCTGGATTGGTTGGTTGTTTTTTTGGGGTTTTTGGGGTTTTTTTTGCATTGGGTTGTTTTGCTGTGGTTTTTATTTTGGGCTTTTTTTTTTTTTTTTGGGTTTTTTTTTGACAAATAAGTCTCCTATTTAGTTATTTCTGAATAGAAGCTTTTCAGACCAGCTGTAGTTGTTTAAAACTCTTTAAAACTTGATACTATTTTTAAAATAAAAAACGCATCTTGTACTTCAACTCAGAGGGAGACACAGGCTTGATTTCTTATTCTTCCCCTACTTACTCATAAAGGAAAGGAACAAATAAATGACCAGAAACCTGGAACTTCTGTTTAATTAACTTGTCATGTGATAGCACAAAGCTTAAACATTTGAGACATAAACACTAAAAACCTGATCTGTTTCTATTTGAGAAAAGACATGGAATTTCTCAGTTACTAAAGTCTATTCCTTTAAAAGCAGCTGTCCTCCAAAAAAGAGGTCCATTTTTAGACATTAAAATCTGACTTGTAAATATTTTGTTATTAATGAGTGTTAGTTCCCTTTGTTTGCATGCTGCTCCTCAGCTGCTTTGTGCTCTGTTTGAGTATATGCAATGTGTGGATTGTGATGGTCAGCTGTACAAAAAAATTAATTTAATTTTCCTCTGTTTAAGGACCCGAACGTAGAAGTGTAGAAATTGATGAGAAAAACAAAACCATCACTGCTTACCATGAGTCTGGACATGCCATCATTGCATATTATACTAAGGATGCAATGCCGATCAACAAGGCCACCATCATGACACGAGGAACAACACTGGGACACGTGAGTGTTTCTCTAGTTCTGTCAGTATTTTTTTATTTTATTAGTATTTCTTCAGTTTTATTTTTCTGTTGGTTTGGTGGTGTTGAGGAATTTGCCAACAATGCTGTTTGTTGTGTTTATGTTAATGCATATTGTAGTCTGTTGAAATACTCAGTTACGAGCAGTGTCTTGGAAAACCCACTGGTAATCTTTTCTGTGTGATAGAAAGCTTTCTTCCTTCACTTCAAAATAAATTGGCATACACATGTACATACATATGTACATATACACTTGTATGATAACTCAAACGTACAAGGAAATAAATGTAAGTAAGTTTGATTCTGCTGCAGTTAAAATAGCACCCAACAGCAAAACTTTGAAGAATGTCTAAAGGACTGGTAAGTAGAAGCACAGCTCAACTGTACTTCTAACACAAACATCCTTTATCAAGTTGCTTTTTGTCCACTGTGCCTTTTCTAAACTTAACTGGTTACTTGTGTTGTTTCCAGCATAGAACCCCACGTTTTTTTTATTTTGCCTTTAGCTGCCAACCATTTGAACAGAAAAATATTTCTATTATATCTGTTTCTGTTAAACTTTTTCCAAGTTAATGTGTACAGTTAATGAAAACCATTGGCCTGAATCCTCTGGGCAAGCTGATTTGTGTTCAGTAGGGAATAAGGAGAACAGATTGTTCCATTTCTTCTGGTGGTAGGTGTAAGTTGCTCAATTTGATGTGATGCTCATGGTCTCTTGGAAGCTATTTCAGTGGTTAAACTAAGAACCTCCAAGCAAACCTGATGAGTGCACACACATGGAGGAGATCCAGAGCATTTAAAGCGTTGCATAAAAGCTTTTATATCTGCTTTGGATATAAACAAGAATATTTTTGAGATTATTTCAGTATTTCTTCTTGTCACCTGACCACAGTTCTGTATCCTACAGGTGTCTTTGCTCCCGGAAAATGACAGATGGAGTGAAACTAGATCCCAGTTGCTTGCACAGATGGATGTCTGTATGGGAGGAAGAGTAGCAGAAGAGCTCATATTTGGAACTGATCACATCACGACAGGTCAGCTGATTGGTAGTTAAAAAAGTTTTGGATCAAGGCTGTGGATTGGTATGTTGGTTTCAGTAATGTGACTTAGTTCTTTTGCTCTCTAGGTGCTTCCAGTGATTTTGACAATGCTACTAAAATTGCAAAACTGATGGTGACTAGATTTGGAATGAGTGAGAAGGTAGTGTTATCAATCCTTAAATATTTATAGGGAACAAAGACAAGTTTTGTTCTGTAATTAAAGCTTATGTGGGTGTCAGTGATCATTGAGACTAGTGTAAGTAGTTTTGACAAAAAGAGTAAACCTTTTGACCTGGCCTGCTATGGAGAACTCAACTAGAAAACCCGTGTATTTGACAGTTTAAAAATTACCTTGCAGGATTTTCACCTCAAAACGGCCTTGAAAGTTACTAAGGTCTTCAGAAGATAGTTATAAAGCCAAAGATTTTGGAACTGAGGGTAATCTTGGGTTTGGGAGGGTGAGGAGGGTAACAACATTGAATTTTCTATAGAAACTCCTTTAGTCATGTTTATTACCCATCAAGTGTTAGTAGTCTAGGGATTTTGGTTTGGTTTTTCTGTAAGAAAATGTTTAATTAGGATCTGTACTGTGATCTATTGAAGTAGAATTCTGCAGTGACTACACAATTGCTGAATAGGCTTCTTGTTTTGCTTCTACTGAAAGCACTTCAGCAAGCATTTGAGTCATAATTTTATTTGTTTGCATGTAGAAGCAGTGGGTGATAAATCTGGTACAGTGTTCTATGTGTATTACTGCAACAGTGGCAAGATAAAGATGTTTTTGTTGTTGTTTAGCTTGGTGTTATGACCTACACTGATACAGGGAAAGTCAGCCCTGAAACCCAGTCTGCAATTGAACAGGAAGTAAGGACGCTTCTACGGGTAAGTCTCTCCCCCTCCAGTCTGATACATTTATTTTGAGATGTGTTGAATATCTGCTTGCTTGACTGTTCATTTTGATAATTTATACTCGTGAAAAGACACAGGTGGATGAAAGTATTCCCAAGCATTTAACATGGCTGCAACTTTGAATCTGTGCATATCAAAACTTGGTGATTGCCATGCACAAGTAGTGTGAATCGAGTTGGTAGTGTAGGGTTCTTTAGTAGACTCTTTAACACTTCCTTTTACGTTTGGTCAGGATTTGTACTTTGCCTATGCAATTAATAGGGCAAACAGTATGGCTATAAATTGTTTTAGAACAGATGTGCATCCTGTTCCTCACAGGGATCAGTGTCAGAGGCTTAGGGAAATCTGTAACATTTGATAATCACTATAGTGGTAATCTGAAATAGTTTGGTACAGGCAGGAAAATTACTTATATCGTAACATTTAAATGATCAAACTTCTGCTGTAGTTGTTTTTGAACTGACTTGGTCATGTGAGAACTTCAACTACAGGTTGAAGCTGATAATTCTGGCAGTGTGCATCTACTGCAGCAACTGGTAACTTTCAGCAGCTGGTAGCTTTCAGCTTTTTAAAAATGCATAATATTTGGAGTTTTAATAGCCTTTGAGGAATAATCTCTGAAAGCTGTAGCTCTAGTCATAATGCAAAACTAAATATATTTGTTATAAAAATCAGGAAATTTTCACATCTAGTAAGTCTTTTCCAAGTCATATATAAAAATACTAAGGTTTGTCTCAGGATTTTATTTTTAGTCCTACTTATGCAAAATGAAGGCGGCATAAAGTGTTTGGTTTTTTTTCCTTAATTATGCCAACTAAGTTTTAAATCTTTGTAAGCCAGGAGCAGTAAGGCACAACTTTAAATGTTTGTTTCAAGCTGTATTTCCTGGAAACAATTTTTAAAGTGCAATCTTGCTGTTGTTTTTGTTCTAAAATCTTAAAATCTCCTTCTACCTGTTTTTAATATTAGGACTCATATGAGCGAGCGAAGAACATCCTGAAGACTCATGCAAAAGAACACAAGAATTTAGCAGAAGCTTTATTGAAATATGAGACTTTGGATGCCAAAGAAATCCAAATTGTTCTAGAGGGGAAAAAACTAGAAGTAAGATGATAACTTCTGGGATATGTAACTGATAATTTGAAGAATGTACATCTAGCAATGCAGTAGTCTTACGCAGCATAGCCTTTTTTCTCTTCCTGATGTGTGTATGGCATTAGTGTCACTTAATATTAGTCTGTCTCTTGTGAGCTTCTGTTAACTCATCTATTTGTTGTGTCTCATCAGAAAAAGACACAAAATAAAGCTAGTTTCTCATCCTCTGTTCCCTATACTCTTTGCACAAGAAGTTATTCAGAAGGCTAAATCTCAGGGTTGAATTCAGCATTTTGGTTCAATCAAATATGTTGCAGCTGAGAAGTGTGCAGATACAGTGATGTGTCTTGGCACAGCATCCTGGGCCATGCTGCTACATGTGCATTTGAAGTGATACCTCACAGTGTGTGCTATGGAATGTGTTATGGAGAATGACAGAGATATAAAACAGTAGTGTGTAGTGTAACTAATGCTCATACTCTGTTTGAGGCTAGAGACCACTATTAAAGACTTCTTATTTAGAAATGTAACAAGACTTCTCTAAGAATTAAGTAGCTACATTGTGGGAGCTCCGTGTTAGACAGAACCATCAGTGGTCGTGTTTCCAGTACTCTTTGGGTTAAAACACACACGTATATGGCTGGAAGAGAAATTTTAATGCAAAAACAACAGTCTAAATGTGTCTAAGCCTCTTTGGACCGTGTTTGGGGCAGAACCATGGCAGGGATAAGAAAATACCCGTGATTTCTGATGTGCTGCTGACAAGATTTTTAAAATTTTTATTACTGCAGTAAATGGATGACAGTGTTTTGATGACAGTGCTTTTACACGGCTGAAGATTTTACAGAACTAGTTTCTACTAATACTATGTATGGGCGTTTGATAATCCAACAGATAATTTCTTCAAGGAGGGCAATGTTGCTTACTAAAGAGTAGGTCAGAAAATGTTTGAAGCATGTGTTGTTTCAAATAACATTCCCAGTTCTGTTCAACAGTAGAAGTAGAGAAATAAAACCTTTTCTTTCCACCCTTACAGGAACCTCTGGAAATTATAAAAAAATAAGAAAAAGGTTTTCAAAACAAAAGCAGTTTCCAATCAAGCAGAAGTGATTGCTAGCAATTGTATGAGAGTATTCTTTTGATCTCATGGAACTGTTTTTTATTAATAACACATCTTGATCATAATCTTGAATAACACATCTTGATCATAATCTTTCTGCACAATCAGTTGTAGCCTTGTGGGACTATAAACCTGTGTTGCAGTGAGGGCCTGTTTTAGCATATTAATGTTGAAGGTTATCATACTTGGACATTAAAATGGTTGGGCTGGTGCCAACAAATGTGAGTGGAAACTGGTAGCTACACCTAAAACTAGAAGTAACAGCATATTAGAATTTTCTGAGTGTAATGCTTGATATAACCTAGTTTTTTAGTAGGAGCACATGCATTTTTTTTTCCTTTCCAAACCAGAGTAACCTTCTTTTTGCCTGTTTTTGACAGCTTACTATAGTGACATCCCACTCTGTGTGGGAGAACTTCCAAATGTTATAAAACAGTATACAAAATGTCTAGGCTGACTAGTTAGAGTTGTACATGTATTTTAGAAATATGCCAACAGAAACAGAAATATACTGCATATTTGGCATCTGTTTTTTGGAGTAATAAAGGTTAATTTTAATTATGCATATTGGTTTTCTTTTTATTCACTGTAAATTGCTATAAAATGTAATACCAAGTTCCCTACTATGTAAATTGAGGTGTATATAACATTTAAAGTTGTAAATAAATTTGAGAATTATGGCAAAATTGCACTCTCTCTAATGAGACTTCTAGGGAATGTTATCCCTAGAAATTCAGACCTTTTTGCTGCTTCTGTAGTGGGACTTGAAAGGGAACTTTTCCAGCTAAATAATGTGAATCTGCATTTAGAAACAAAACCAAAAAACTTCTGTTTGAAGTCACTAAAATTTATATTGGGGGTTAAGTCCTTTAAGTCCAACTTATTTTTCTCATTCAAAAGGTTCTTGCTATATGCATAGAAGTAGAAAAGTGGTATTTCATTGGGTCATGAAAGATGTTTACAAGATTAAATATAAAGTGTAAAAGGGATCTTTGCTTTCTGGCCAATTTAACAGCACAGGTGTTACTAAAGAATTTATTGTGATTCTTGGTTGGCTGTGTGCATGTGACATCTGTGGAGTTTCAAAGAAACTTACCTGTTTAGGCATTGGGTTTGACCTTTGGTGTTCTTGGGTGCACCTAGGAGCTGGAATTTCTCCTCATATAAGCATGGGGCAGAGGTAGGAGACCACTGGATTGGGTTTGTGTGGCAGGGTTTTTGTAGTGAGGATGCTACCTGGGTGTCATCTGTGAGAAGATGCCAGAAGCTTCCCTATGTTTGATTGAGCACTGCCAGAGACTCTGAGGGACCCACGACTGGCCAAGGCTGAGCCCATCAGCCACAGTGGTAATGCCTTTGGGATAACACACATAAGGGGAAGAAATTACTGTGTAAGAGCAATTGCAGCCAGAAGAGAGGAGTGGGAATATGAGAGAAACAGCCACCAAGGTCCATGAAGGAGGGGAAGGAGAAGCTCCAGGCACTGGAGCAGAGATTCCCTTGCAGCTGGTAGTGAACACCACGGTGAGGCAGCTTTCCCCTGGCAGCCCATGGAGCTCCATGAGGCAGCAGAGATCCACCTGGAGCCTGTGGAGGGCCCCACACCAGAGCAGGTGGATGCCCAAACGAGGTTGTGCGCTGGAGCAGGCTCCTAGCAGGAGCTGTGGACCACTGGAGAGGAGCCCACTGGAGCAGGTTTGCTTGCAGGACTTGTGACTCATGCTGGAGCAGTCTGTTCCTGAAGGACTTCCACCCTGTGGAAGGGACCCATGCTGGAGCAGTTTGTGAAGACCTGCTGGACATAGGAAGGATCCATATTGAGAGAATTTTGTGGAGGACTGTGTCCCATGGAAGGGACCCCATGCTGTAGCAGAAGAGGAGTGTGAGTCCTCCTCCCCCTGAGGAAGGAAGAGTGGCAGAGATGTGTGATGAACTGACTGTACCCATTTCCTGTCCCACCCCCTCACCACTGTAGGGGGAAGGTAAAGAAAAGTGGCAGTGAAGTTGAAACCAGGAACAAAGGCGGGGAGGGGAAGGGAAGGTGTTTTTAAGATTTGGTTCTATTTCTGATTTGATTGGCAATAAACTAATTTCCCCAAGTTAAGTCTGTTTTGTCCATCACAGTAATTGGTGATCTCTTCCTGCCCTTATCTCAACCCATGAGTTTTTTTGGTATCTTCTCTCCTCTGCCTAGCTGAGGAGGGGAGTGACAGAGCAGCTTTGGTGGCTTCCTAGTGTCCAGCCAGGGTCAACCCACCACAGCCACAAAGGCGTCTTCCAGATGTCAGTCAAAGGGTGGGAATAACATCAGTTCTCTTCAAGTACATAGCTTCCTGCTGTTGAAAATGGGGCCGAGCTAGGTGCTCAGATGGACTGTTGGCGTTTTAAATACCCTTAAACTGGTCACAAGCGTGGTGGTACATAAAATAAGAAATTCACACTTGGACAGGATTCTGGATTTTCTCCCTTTCTGAGGCTGGCATGCCAGAATTTTGCCATCAAGCTTAATACAAAGAAAATGCATATTTCCAGAGAAAGATGTGGCCTGCTCTTTCTGCCTGCTTCCTACTCAGTGATGACTTGAGTCAGCTGAAATGTCAGAACAGTTTTCTAAATCACAATCCCTTAAACTGAAATTAAAGCAATCAAGCCACTGGTAGCTTGATCTTGATCTGCTTGGAAACCTCTGCTAGAAGCAAGGAGTGCTATTTCTAAAGCATGTTCTAAAACAAAGCCAAACAACAGGATAAGAGGTCAAGAATACTAACTTTAAGTAAGTCACACTTTCTACTTTCCTCAGAGGTAGATTTCCATTCTCTTTTTCCAAGAGCACAACTCCTGTTCTACTGTTTATTAAGAGGCCTTCCTCTGGTGTTGGCCATTGTGAGTGCATCCTCTGCTCCTTCCACAGCATCGTCTGCAGAAATGGCCGTATCATATGCAATAATAAAAGCACTAATATGGACAATGAAACATTTCATGGGAGAAGAGGGACTCTGGTGCATGGGGTTGAGGTTTGGTTTTAGTTTGTTTTTTCCCAAATCTAGCTGTCCTGGAAATTTAATGCTGCTGGATGTAGTTCTGAAATTCAGTGATGTACCAAATGGGCTGTAGTAGCATTGGGTTTTGACTTTGAACTCAGCAGCAGACTTCTTCTAAGATTAATACAAGTTTTCAATCTTTGGCTACTATGTCAAGAATTGTTTCTCCTTCTAGGAACAAAACTTCCTCTTGAACTCTACAGCATTTCAAGACCAACTTTTTTTAATAAACATTTACTTGTTATTACAGAGTTACTTCTGCAGAATATTCAACTGCCTTAGTGATGAAACAACACCCTCAGATTTTGTTTATCTTTCCAGGTAGAATTTCAGAAAAACTGAAATTAGAAGGAAACATAATGTAATTTGCAGGAAAAGTTCAGGTTACCTTTTGTAAAGAATTTAGTATAAGAATTCTCAGGCTGTCATGGGTAGAGGAGAGATGTGGTAGGGTGATTGGTGGTTTTATTTGTTTCAATTTCCAAAAAGCAAAAAAGCCAAATCAATCTCCAAAAAGCTCTAGCACCTAGGGATAAAGGTAGACCTGGAAAGATGCATCAGCTGAAATGCACTTCTGGTTTCATGCATGTTAAGTACTCCTCAAAAAAACTGCTTTGTGCTTAATTTAATGTTGCTTTTACAAAGTGATCTAGGACATGTCTTAATGATAAATGTAATTTAACTCTTCAATTAAAAAAAAAACACAAACCTCTTCAGTCCATAGAATTCCTAAGGTTAGAAAAAACCTCCAAGAGCATCAAGTCCAACCATTAACCCAGTATCACCATGTTCACCACTAACCCATGTCCCTAAAAGCCACATCCACATGTTTTTTTTAAACGTTTCCAGGGATAGTGATTCTACCACTTCTTTGGGCAGCCTATTCCAATGCTTGACCACCTTTCAGTGAAGACATTTTTCCTCATATCCAACCTAACTTTCCTTGACACAGCTTGAGACCATTTCCTCTTGTCCTGTCACTTGTTCCTTGGGAGAAGAGATTGACTCCCACCTCCCTCCGACCTCCTTTCAGGCAGTTAGAGAAAGCAATAAGATCTTCCCTGAGCCTCTTTTTCTCCAGGCTAAACACCCCCAGCTCCCTCAGCTGCTTCCTGTAAGATTTGTGATCTAGTGCCTTCACTGGGTTCATTGCTCTTCGGACACGCTCCAGCACTTCAATGTCTTTTTTGCAGTGAGGGGTCCAGGACTGAACACAGGATTTGAGATGCAGCCTCACCAGTATCTGTTTAAATCTGAGCAACTAACATAAAGTTAGTCTCAGGTAAACTCCATGTGCTCTCTGCACTTTTTTCCAAAGTGTTTTTCCAAAGTTTTTTGATACTGTGTGCACAGTATCAAAAAACTTTGAGGTGGTGTTTGGATTTGATTCTTAGTTTTCTTTTCTCTAGGTACTTGGTTAATAACGGTTTTTGGACAGAAAGTTGCAAGTATTCTTTCATAAATGTTTTTGTTGCGTTCCAGATTTAATGAATATTGAGTAACTGGTCCCACAATTTTTTCTTCACTGTCAGTGATTTATCTTCAGCTTTGTTATGTAGCTTTCATAGCGACTCTAAATGGAAATACCTGCAGATTATGATTCACTGCTCCGAAAATTGGGATCAGTACTTCCTGTTTGTTCTGGAAGTTAATCAGCAATTTGTGAGTGACTGGATTTCAAGCCTGTGGTCCCCATAAACAAAGATATCATGGAAAAAAATAGGATTCTGCCTTGTCTACTGAGTCTCATACAACTGGCCAGAAATCCACAGGGGACAGAGACAGACCCTGGCTTTGTCACACTTGCTTGATCTCAGCAGAAACCTTCCACAGCAGCAGACTTGGACTGAATGGTTTAGTAAGTCCTACACCAGTTTTTCCAAAATTACAAACATCAGTTACCATCATTCGATTTCCAATGAGTTGCTCCTTATATTGGCAACAAATTAGGAATTGACTTCTCATCCACTGTCTTGTCCCTACAGGTCAGAAGACCACCTCATATATTCTTAGCTCTTAGTCAATGAAAGCTCCTCTGCTCTATCAACATGTCACAGGACGGGCTGTCACTGATGAACACGGTGGAATCTACAGGTTTACAGTTTTAGGACTGACCTGCTCACACCTGAGTTCCTTTCCACTTCGCCCTCAATCAGGGCATGATTCTCCCTAGTGAATCCTTGTCCTGTTGTGCCATGGCTCAGCATCTTCCATGGTGGTTACTCAGGAGGTCCATATAACTTCAATAACTTACAGCATGTACCTTTGCAAACTGCAGCCAACAGAAGGAAGATACACACAATCTTCTTAAAGCTACCAAATGTTTAATCTTAGCTGGAAAACTGGACAGCAAGACAAGAAAGCTTTGAATAGAAAATGTGAGTCCATTTGCCTTCCCTAAGTGTTTCTTGTGCTGCATCAGAAGCCTAAGCAGACTTTGTCTCCTGAAGGCTTTAGGAGTCATTTTAATACATTCAGTAAACACAAAAAATATTTAACAACATTAAGATGTTGAATAAAGCACACACAAAAATGAGAAATGCAAATGCACTCTTTAAGTTTTCATTTCTTCTGTTATTTTTCTTGCACGGCTTTTTTGAAGCCTTTCCTTCCCTGATGTATTTATTTTTCTCTCCTTCCTTTTCATTTCTTACATTCCCTGAAAGTTACTGCATTTCAATCAATATATAATGTATATAAAATAGAGTACATTTAATGTAGTCATGAACAATCTTTATAATTTCTTAAGCTAAGCTCTGGCTTTTCAGATTTGGTATTGTGGGATGATCTGCCAAATTTTCCAAAAAATGTT
>VYXB01001586.1:1366-88716 GCA_013397135.1 Pachyramphus minor
GAAGCTAATTCCATGTGCTATTGCTTTGATGATGTTATTTGTTGAACTGCCTGTGCATTTTAGTAAGAAATCTGTCTTGGAGTTATGGCAAACAGGCAGTGAGCTGAGGTACTTTTCTACAGGCCCTGATGTGCCCCTTTATTTTGCATTTCTAGCAGTTGTACAAGAAGATGGTTCTTACAAATGCACAAATGCCTTTCCAGGTGGGCTAGAGCAGGGCTGGCAAGCAAGACTTCGCAGCTCGCACGGTGATGCCTCAAAAGCCAGGTAGGGGGAGCTGTTATTTCACAAAACACCGAGGGAGCCTTTTCGAGGAATTGGGTGTTAGTTTTCAATTAAAACTGCGCAGAATTCTGTTAGGTATGTTTTGGAGGCTAATGCTGCTTATAAACATGGGACAGATATAAAATGTAAGGAAGTACAAAATGGTGGGTTTGGTTTGGACTTTAGGGTGGTTTGGATTAAACTACCTCCTCATGTGAACTTTTTTAAACAAAAGCTGTCAGGATAAGCTGTGATTGCTCCTGCTCCTCTGCTTCTGGCTCTGACTCAGTGGCACATAGGCTGGATGACCTGCACTGACATGTCTTAATCTGAGAAAGATGAGTAAAAAAATAGAGCATTTTGAACCTGAGAATTCTTTCAGGAGAATGGGAGCAGCTTTGGGCAGGGATTTATTGAATCCTTGTCTTCTGAGGAACTCCAGTTGTTGGTATAATTTCCTTTGCTGTTAAAATTTATTCTTCTGGATATTTTCTTCACTGTCATAGTGTTGATACCGGAATCTCTGTTCCTGCAGAGCTTGGTCTGCAGAAATACTTGGCTGCTTTTTTTTTTTTTTGCTAAAGCTTTATCTGTGTCTGGCTGAGGCAAAAATAAATATTAAGCTATGAAAGCAGGATGGAATGACTGGTGTTAAGCTGCCCTGTGCAGCTCTGGAAGAAGGAGCCAAATTCCAGCATATCTAAAAGGGCTAAGAATTGGAAGAGGTGCCCATCATCTCATGGAATCACAGGCTGGTTTGGGTTGGAAGGGACCATAAAGATCATCTGGAGTCTGGCATCCAAATTCACAGCAAAGAGCACATCCAGAAGTGCCTCCTCACCCTTCTGGCCATCGTGAGTGTCTTCCACAGCACTGCCTGGCCTGTTTGGGAACGGGAATGGCTGCTGGGAGCTCTGGCAGGAGCACCTGGAGAGCAGGAAAAAAGAGCCATGGGATTGTTTTGGCTGCTGCTGGATCTGCTGTTTTCAAGAGGTTCTTCTGATTGATCTATCTCACAGTGTGTTCCTAGGGCCCATTTGAGGGTAATTTGAGGGTAATTCCAAGAATTTGGAAATAGTGGGAAAACAGTGGGACAAACATGTGAACTTGATCCATTTCTAGTAATTCCAACCTTCTCCCACAACACAGTTCTGGGTGAAACCTGGTTAAAGAGTAAGGATGCAGAGGAACAAGTGATCTAAACCCTCCTGGCTCTCTGTCGGAGCAAACCTGGTCATTCCAGTGGATCTCTCTTCAAAACTGTGGGATCATAGGGTTTTCCAGGAAACAATAACAAGGAATGAGGTGAGGTCATAGGCTTCCAATTCTAATGATTTGCTGGACATAGGAATGATCCTTGTATGTTTTACACTCCCTTCTTTATTTCTGAAATAATTTAAAATTATTCCTTTAACAAACCACCTAAATTTGAGAATTCAAATTGGAGAGGAAGCGATGCAAAACAAATGGCAGGGAGAGCTCACAGAATCCTCATGGAATAATGGACTGGTTTGGGTTGGAAGGGACCCTAAGGATCATCTCATTCCACCCCCTACCATGGGCAGGGACACCTTCCACCAGCCCAGGTTGCTCCAAGCCCATTCCAACCTGGCTTTGGACACTTCCAGGGATGGGGCAGCCACAGCTTCTCTGGGCAGCCTGTGCCAGGGCCTCCCCACCCTCACTGAGAAGAGTCAGAATACACCAAATCCAGCCCTTTGCAAAGGAGGAAACTCCTGGATACCCAGGCAGACCCTGCTTGCTCCCACAGGGACCCACTCTGTCCATCCCACCTGCAGAGCCCTTGGTGTGGATTTGCAGGAGCACCTCAGGATTCAGGGACAGCACACGGAATCCAGTTCCCACAGCAGCACCCCGAGCTCAGTGTGTCACCCCCTGCAGAGGGAGGGTGTGATTTCTGGATTAATTGCATAGTGTCTGAAAGAGCTGAAAATGTAACTGAAAGAGAGGAGCAGATGATTGCTGTGGATTCTGCTGCAGGGGCTACATCCAAAACATCACAAGAGTTAGAGACCCTTGGGAGATGCTGGACATAGAGATCATCCCTGAACACCCCTGAGCTTGTTGCCTCTCAGGAGGATTTATTTAGCTGCCAGGATCATCTCACCAAAAACAGTCCTCCCCACTGCTCAGGCATGAGCCAGACCAGCCCTGCAGACACCCCTGCTGCCTGCTCTCAGGTCTCAGCAGGGAGTTAGTTCCCATACAACAGCTCTTCTTTCAGCCCACGAGCATCTAATTTGATCCAGGGGCTTGCAGAGCAGAGAGCTGGCAAAACTCGACGAGCAGATGTTTTCTGAGGAGGCCTGTGCTCCTCTGTGGCCCAGAGAGGAGGATGTCAGTGGCAGCCCCGTTCAGGGATGTAGATCAGTGCAGGGATCAGTGAGAACACGCTGCTGTCAGCAAGAGCCATGTACATGTTGTACTCTGTGCATCACTGCACGTTCCTGCTCCACCAAAGCCTCCCCTGCTGCAGTGCAGAGGGGCAGGTCAAATGACTGAATTCATCCTTTGCAGCCACAAATATCCTTTGGTGTCAACTCCACAGCGAGTTGCTCTCTGCCCCTGGAGCTGGGGGCCCCAGCTGGTATTTTCATGCCCATTAAGTGCCAGGCTTGGGAGGTGAAGAGGGAGCTTTGCAAGGCTGTCGTGGCACCTGGGTTCACCACGGCCCAGAGACTGGACCACGAGCTGCCATGGAGCAAGGCCCCTTCCTTGGTCTGGCCATCATGTGAATTCCCTGTCAGAGCTCACCCTCTAGGGTGTGGACCAAAACTGGGGGGAAAGGGAAATTTGGGAAAGCTGATGGAGTGCCTAGGCCCTCGCTGCTGCAGCCTGGGCTGTGCCTTTGAAGGGTACAGCCTTTTATATGATGCATTAAGGCAGATAAACCTTCCCTAAGAGTCACAAAAGGACCACATTCACCCAATATATAGCACAATAATTTTCTGGCTGGTGGCAAACTCACCTTGAAGCAGCACAGCAAGGAAGGTTTTAGATAGGCACCTAAAATAAGCACCTTAAATATGTAGCAAAGGTGGCCTTGCCATGGGGCTTCCTCAAAGCCAGACACTTCCACATCCCTGGAAGTGTCCAAGGCCAGGTTGGATGGGGCTTGGAGCAACCTGGTCTAGATTGAGGAATCAAAGCTGCTGTGCCAGAGGACACAAAACAAATCTTACAAAGAATTAGGTTGCTCTGAAGGCAGGGAGGAAGCTTAACACAGATTAACGGTGACTTGGGAGAGGAAACCAGTGAAAGAAATGCTGGTGTTGGTGGATGGTGCTTGAGGGCTGCTTGGTATCCCTCCCCTCTCTGCTTGGAGGACCAGAGACCCCTGAGTGTTAGATAAAACAGGGAAATCCACACAGAGAGTAAAGCAAGATAATCCAAACTTTGGGACCCAGCCCTGAAGAAGAGGAGGAACTGGCTGGTGGGCAGGCTCCAGCCCCACAAGTGCTGATGCACACTGGTGCAGCCCATGGAGGTAAAGCTGGGCTTTGAGCTGGAGCATCAGTTATCTTGGATTCAGCACCTTTTCCTGGCACATGGCTGCCTGGCTGGGCAGCAGCAGTTTTTCAGAGGGACAGGATGGCCAAGGTCACCTATATTTGGAGGTGGTTGGATGAGACATGTTGCACCTGGACTTGCTGACAGCAGGATAAAACACCCCCCTTGTGAAAGCTGATTAGGCTTGATGCGCTCAAATCTCTGGTGTCTGAGCTCTGCTGGGTGGGTTCAGATGAAAGGAACATCCTTGGGGTGACAGTGCAGAGGGCCTGTTCACAGCTGGTTTGGGAGCAAGGAGTTAGGACAGACCATCATCCACTGTGAACTCATCCTCTCCCTGTACCTCCTCCCTAGGAGCAGGGATGTGCCAGCCCAGGGGGAAGGGGATGGGGTATTATTTATGAACCTCAGAGAGCCAGAACATGTCCAGTCAGGTTTTGCTGGCACTCAGGCTCACTCCTCCCAAGTTTGACTCCTATAGACACTCAGACCCATAGAGACCATCCCTGTTCCAGCTTGCTTGGAGCTGACAAGTGACTTGCTGCTCAGTAGCACAGGAATTTTTTAGGGACAAGCATACTGTTGTTCCTCCTTGTGGAAATGATGTGATTTTCACGTGTCCCCACTGCAGGACGAATGAATGAGACAATTGAGAGAGGACACATTTGTAAGGCTGGCAAGCCTACTGGCTCCAGGTTTTTATATGGAGAGTTGAAGGCTGTTTTTCCACTCATTTCTGCCATGGGTGGTTGGAAAGGGTGATAAACAGCAACAGTCACCAGGCAAAGCCATCCCCACCTCTTCCTACCCCAGCACAGGTTGATCTTCTGCATCCAGGGACATCCCCAGCCGAGGGGCTGCAGCAGGATCCTGGAACCATGAGAGCTGCAGGTGCTGGTTGCCCAAAGAGATGCCTAAAACTGGGGAATGGTTCATTTTCCCAGAGGTTTCCCATGAACTGCGAGACGATCCCAGCATCAGCAGGGAGGAAAACAACCTCCTGAGCCTCCACAGCCAATGTTTGCTCCCCAAAACTGAGCTACAGGACAAAGAAAGACTCCACTTCTCCTTTGGCTCTGTAAAACCAGGCTGCCTTTCCCAAGCAAAAAAAACCCAAACAAAACCATACCAAAACCAACTAAACAGCAAATTCACTCATGACACTTACGAACTTCAGCAAAACAACATCATTTTCCCCACTAAAATAATTTGCTAATGCTTTTTTTTTACCTCTTTTACCCTAGTTGTAAGCAGGAGCTTGCATCTGGTCACACATGCAGCTTTAGCACATGATATTGGGGTTTTTTTCTCACACTTGAAAATAACTTCAATAACAAATTAAGGTCTCTCACGTTCTTACTAGTTTGTATTCGACCATGTGGGAATAACCTGGCAGTGCCAAGGAACTGATGTCTGCTTAAAGAAAAACTCTCCAATAGAGCTCTCATGCAGAAAAATCCATTGCTCTGAAAATTGCCTACACCAACTTCAGCTGAGTTTCTAGATGGATTTGGGCAAAACCCTTGGCTTTTTAGCTTCCAAAGAAGCTCCAGCCATTTACAGGGGGAAAATCCAGCAGGTCCCCTATGATGCCTCATCAGCTGTACCCAACACAGTGAACAGCACGGTGGAAAAAAACCAGTTTTACCTCCTTGTTAGAAACTCGGGGTCTCCAGATGACTCAGACAAACAAACATCTCAAGCAGAAGTTGTTCCATATGCTCAGTGTAAATCATGGAGAAGCCCCTGAGGAATAAATACATACTGGCCACATACATGCTATTTCCTGGGATATTTTTTTTTTTAGTGCTAACTCCAAACAAAAAAGCCATGATGTGAAGATGCTGTTTATATCAGCTCCCCATCAACTGGTGGGATGTTTAGAAAGGAGAGAACAGGATTACGCAGCACAGACCCCTGTGCCCACCCAGCGGGACTCCCATGGCTGCAGGGACACCTCAGAGCACCTTCCAGGGCCTAAAGGGGATCCAAGAGAGCTGGAGAGGGGCTGGGAACAAGGGATGGAGGGACAGGACAAGTGGGAATGGCTTTAAATTTACAAGGGGCAGGGTTAGATGGGATATTAGGAAGAAATGCTTCCCTGTGAGGGTGAGGAGGCCCTGGCACAGGTTGCCCAGAGAAGCTGTGGCTGCCCCTGGATCCCTGGAAGTGTCCAAGGGCAGGTTGGATGGGGCTTGGAGCAACCTGGGACAGTGGGAGGTGTCCCTGCCCATGGCAGGGTGGAATGGGATGAGCTTTAAAGTCCCTCCCAACGCAAACCATTCTGTGCTCCTATGAAAAGAGATGGAGAAGGGATTCAACTCCTCAGATCCATGTGCTCACCTTGAGCAGAATGCAGAGCTCTATCAAGTCAGGAGAGTGGCCCAATTTTCACAGCTGAATTAAGCCTGTTCAACTTTGCTCCAAAGATTAAAAAGCAGCAACATTTCGAACAGATCACCTGGCAGGATGCCCACAGAGTATTTCAGTTTCCAGCATTGCTGCTCTCTGAGCTCCTTCTCACCCTACCCAAGCAAAAGAACTCATGGAAAACTCTCTTTATCATGTAAAAGCCCACATGGGCAAGATAAAATATTTTTTTTATTATTTCTTTAACAGGGAACCCTAACAAGAACATATCCCTGGGGCCTGGGATATATGGCACACCAATAGAGAGCTCTACATTTCCAGGGCTCTCCTCCCCCTTTTATCATAACACATGATTTTTGCTCTTTGCCACTGGTGCACAATGACCACAGGTTTCCAATGAACTGGCTGCAGTGAATTCTCAGGTCTTTTTTTCCCCTCCATATCTTCCTGACTAACACAGCACTCATTCATGGGTATAAATAATTCCTTATAATTTCTTTTTGAGTACAAATATTTCCCTATAATTCCTTTTTGGCTCGTCTGCCGTTACATCATCCTGTCCGCGTGGGCAGTGAGTATTTCTGGCTTCTCCCTGACTCCAGCTCTTTTCAAGCCACCTCACCTCTCTCCCTGTAATTAGTAACAGGCTTTTCCATCACAAAAGTTGGAAGTTTCATTGAACTGTTGAAATTCAACCCATTTCAAACAGCTTTTATGCAGCACAGGACTTCCAAGTTGCCACAGGACTTGGAGGCCAGGACTTTGAAAGATTTTTTTTTTATTACCTTGTGCAAGGTTGGACCTGCAAGGCTCCACAACAACAAAACAGGAGCACCCCAGAACAATGCCTGGCAAGGTCTGTGTTGGGCAAAACACATCTTGTGCTCCCGGAATTATCTTCTATTCTGGAGAAGAGCATCCTTATCTTTCACAGAAGCAAAGCATCACAGTTCACATCACAGTTTACTGACCTAGAAGCTGCACATTGTGTGAGAGGGGAAAATATCCTCATTATTTACATATTTGACAGTAGTCTGTTCCTTGTAATCACCAAAGCTGAAAATCCCTTCAAGCAGAAGGGCTTTTTGCAGGATGCACTTGGTCAGGGCTCCAAGCTTCACCTTTTGAATTACAGTCTCTCCTACAGGCCATGGATTAGGGTTGTATATATATTCTGAGTGTATATATATACACACAGCCTGGGGCGGGATTGCTTTTGTTGCTGAGATTTTTAAGAGGGGAAAAAAAAAATCTCATAGAGCCATAAAATCATAAAATGGTTTGGGCTGGCAGGGCCCATCTTGTTCCATCCCCTGCCATGGACAGGGACACCTGCCACTAGTCCAGGTTGCTCCAAGCCCAGTCCAACCTGGCCTTGGACACTTCCAGGGATGGGAAGGAGCTTTTACAGAGGTATTTGAACATCTTAACCAGTGCTGCTGGATAGAAAGGGCAGAGCTCTTATCTTTCCTTACTTCCCACTCTGACCTGCCCATCCAGAGATGCTCTTGCCCTTTTCCCTGGCTGTTTCAAAGCCTAGAGAGGTATTGAATGCAACAGAAATACATCAAGAAATATTTGCACAGAGGCAGACAGACAAACAAAAAGAGAAGGAGAAAAGCAGAACCAGGAACAGCTTCAGGGTGCTGGTGGTATGAGAAGCAACTGGATAAAAGCAACAGCAAATCGTTTGAAACTAATTGAAACCATCTATTGTGAGCAAAATTAAAATGTAATTTGCAGCCCTGCCCTTGTTCCTGCAGAGCAGCTCTTTGAATTGATTTGCAAGCAGGAGAAAGATGGGTGTGAAGGCCCCAGCTGGACCCCACATCTCCAATCCACTGTGCAGATGCTCAGCTGGGGATGGAACAGTAACAGAGCAACGCTTTGTTTTGGTGGTAGTCCCTGACTGCAGAGTGAGGAGCAGCCCCACCATGCACAGGCAGGTTTTTCTTGAGGGGAAAAAGATGACTTTGGGTTTGGTGGCTGCCCAAGGAGTCCCTGGAGGAAAAGTCAGCAGATGGTGCTCAAGGATGGAGCCAAGGTGGGATGCTCCTGGGTGTCCCCATGCACAGGGGACCCAGAACCAGCCTCCCTGAGCTTGTGTGAATCACGTGGGGGAAATCTACAGAGCTGCTTAAATCAGGGGGAAAAACAGCTGAAACACATCAGCAAAGAACTGCAAAACTTCACCACTCTCTGCCAGTTTCACTCAGTTTTTTAAGAGGGGCTCAAGCTGGGACCCTTATTCTGGGGATGGGAGGACATCAAGGTCCCCTGTGCATCCACACAAGGATGTAGCACACATGGCTACATGAAAGAGAAATTCCTCAAAACCCTTCTCCTGACTCACAGCATTAATCACGTCTAGTTATTAATACACCAGGGAGAAAATCTTGCTAAACTTAATCCCAGCTGCCTCTACAAATTACCAGTGTGATGTGATTCAGTCTTTTACTAATTATTAGAGGGTTTGTTGGTGTCTGGGGGTGGAAAGTAGTCTGTCCCTGCAATGTCACCCCTTCCCCCCGGGTGTCACTCACCCCCAGAATGTCACAGCAGCCACAGAAGGGACCTGCCTGGGTTCCCTGTCGCTGCCAGGATGGACTGGGAGCACTTTTCTGGGGGTCACCAACACAAACATAGAGGAAAGTGCTAAAGAAAGGATTGGAAAGGATCATGAGTGGAAGGGGAAAAAAGTAACCCCACCCCAAAATGCCCTTAGCATCCTGGCTTGCTGCTCCCCAACTGTGTGCCTGTGACAAAGCCCGTTTTTGGAAAGGGAAACCCCTCAGCTGAGTTATTACAGCCATAAAGGCAGTCAGATGGGAACTGAACAGCTCTTACAGCCTCATTAATTATTGGAGCACTGGTAAAAGTCATTCCAATATTAAAACCATATTAAGACAAAGAAAAAAAAGGAACAAATGCTGACACCACAACAAGAAATGAATTTAACTTCTAAGTTAAATATGTTCCTTATCAAGCTGCAATAGGCACTCAACACAGGTTGTGCACATTTTACTAGTACTGTTACATTAGGATGCTGCTGAATCACATTTGGTTGTTTTCACTACAGTTCTGAGGGTGCCTGGAGCTTTCCTGTGGTTTGTTCTTCTCGGTTACTTTCAGTCAAATAAAAATGTTTCCCTGTGCTCCTTCATTGCCACACAGAAAATTCAGGTGTATCTGAAGTAAAGGCAACAAAGATCCCAGTTGCTATTGAACTAATATGACCAGACCATACTGGTTACCACTGGTAGTGGCAAGCTGGAACCACTGGACCATATTTGGTGGATGTAATTCTTCACACAGGTAACAGCACCCCCAAATCATGAGCTGCTGCTTTACTGGGATGCTGGGATGCTGCTGAATCACTGAATGGCCTCTGTTGGAAGGGACCACCCCCTGCCCTGAGCAGGGACACCTTCCACTAGACCAGGTTAATCTAGGGCCAGTCCAATCTGGCCTTGAACACTTCCTGGGGTGGGGCAGTGCACTTGGGTTCTCTGTCTGACATCCAAAATCACCTGGAAAAGCCCTTGGTTTGGATGCTTCTGCTGACATAATGCACCTTCATCGTATGTATTTCATCCTCCAGCAGCTGTCCCTCACCCATTTTGAGTGAAAATAAAAACTAAAAAAATTAAAATAAAAATAACCTGCTGGTCCCACCATCCCTGTTCAGCACCCACCAGCCCCCAGGGAGGAGCTTTAGCTCCCTTCTGCCAGGCACATTTGTTATTTGGGAACACCCTGCCCTTGAGCTCCAGCCTGACAGATTTGGAGGGGGCACACTACCCCCTGCTTTCTTTGAGGATCGAGGCTGGGGAGGTTTGCTCTGGATCCCACTGCGAGGTCGTTGTTCAGTCTCTGCCAGCACCAAGCCAAGCACCATTTCTAGAATGAGCTGTTGCATCACTCCAAGGGCTCAGCACTTTCCTGAAACATTCCAGTTATTTCTTTACGGAGCTGGTCTTGCGAACAGGATAAAACCAGGAGCAAACATCATAAATCCCAATTTGAAAGGAGGAGAACTTGACTATTTCATTCCAGGGAGTCCATCTCTGTTCCAGCCTTATATGGAACCAAACAAGAGCAAGAGATAAGAACTAATGTTTCTATACCCTTTCTTGAAAAAAAACCCAACAAAAAACCAGTCCAGGCTAAAATGTTTAACTTTGGCCAGTGATCTGCTCTCACTCAAGGTGGAGGAATAAAATCAGTCCCAAATTTATTAGGTTTCACCAAATAAAAGGTTAAAGGTATTCTTTCACATTATATAAGTTTAAAAACTTTCTGACTCGATTTGTTGCCTTTTAAACTTTTCCTTTAAACCTATATGTATTTTAAAATACATATCCTTATGCTAAGGAACTACCTTTTATTTGTAAGTTATGCTATAACATAAATCCCCCACGTCTTCCTCTGCATCTGGGTAGGTAAAAAACCCCTGCTGTTTTCAGTAGGAAACAGCAGATTTCAATAGGAAACCATTAAATGAATGGTTTCATGAAGAGTATGAAGAGACTCTCCCGCTGTGTAGATGCTCGTGACTGTTGAGGGGGAGAGGCTGAGCTTCCCGCAGCCTCGAGCATCTCGGAACGGCGCTTCATTGGAGCCCTGCGTAACTTAGTACGGTCCTTGGCACGTCCTGGCTCCTGCAAATCCCCAAGCCCAGCCCTTCCTGACCAAAAGGCATAGTTTAATCGGCTCCTTCTATTCCACAGGGCTTTTTTTTTTCTTTTTTTCCTTCTTTTTTTTTATACATTTCTTCTCACAGGTAAGGGGGAAGCACTTCGGATACCGCACGGCCAGCGCGGGAAGGGGAAACCACACGGCGCGGAGGCGTCCCCCGAGGCCGGGGAGGGGGAACTGCGTGTGATGAGCAGCTCTGACCTCAGCCCCGGGAACGCCAGCCCCGAGCATCTGGATCCCATTTGCGGCTCCGGATGGCCCGGCCCCCCCCGGCACTGCCGCGCCAGCCGCCTCCTCCGGCCGCGCTCAGAGCCACGGCGGCCACCGCGCAGGGACCAGCGCAGGGACCAGCGCAGCCCCTGCACCCCGCAGCCCCTGCACCCCGCAGCCAGGCCAGCGGCCACCGGGAAGGCTGAGCAGCGCTCCAGGCCATGAAGCAAGGGTGAGAGGCGCTTCGGAGCAGCAAATCCTGGAACAAGCAACTTTTTTTTTGGAGGTTAGCTCAGGGGTAAGTGTTGCTTTCTGCGCTGGAGCCCTCAGCGTGGGCTATAGCCCTTAGCCAGCCGCTGTGCCGCTTTTCCCTTCCTCAGTGGGGTGTTAGTACTTGCGGAGTTTTCAAGGAGTTTTGGGCAAAACCCATTCGCAGGTTTGCATCAGTCTTGGAAAAGCCGGGTGGGGGGCGATTCTGCGGGCTGAATGCCCTGGGAGTCTCCTCCCGGAGCCGATGCACCGCAGTTGTACAGGGACACACGCCTGTCCCTGCCGCTGCAGGTGAATGAATCCATTCAAAAGAACTCAGCAGAGTATTTCCCCTGCTACTGCAGGATGGGTTTTGCCTTTGATGCCTCGAAATCACCGCAGCTGCAGTCTGGTGGGTTCGGAGCAGGATGACATGGGAAGCGGTGCCCCAAAGAGGGCATGTGATATTTTGGGGAGCTAAGTGGGTGTCTCAGTGCCTCTTTCCTGCTGCCAGGGCTCGGGGGGTGTTTTATAGCCACCCTCACCCCTCCTGTGCCAAGGTGAGGCAGGATACACCTGGCAGGGACGCTGGTCAGCCCATCCTTGCCTCTCGGGTCCTGCTGCCAGGCATGTCCCCACTGCTCCGGGGTGGGCCAGCATGTGGCTCCAAGAATAATCCTCATCCTCTTGTGGTCATCCCCAGGAGGGAAATGAGCCAAACAGCCTTTCCCCTAAGGGAAGGGGCTCTCCAGCCTTGCTGTCAGCTCCTGTCTCCACAGCTCCCACCCGCACTCCGTCCCGCGTTCCCCAGCCCTTTTCCCCCATAGCCCCAGTTGCCCTCGGCTGCCTGGGGCTTTGACACAGCAATGCTCTCGCTGAGGGGGCGGCTCTGACTAATGCTGGAGACACCCTGCCACCGTCCCGCCGGGCTCAGCAAAGCCCTCCCTTCCCAACTGGAGCCTGGAGCGACAAATGCTTGTGGCCAAACTGGTTTCCTGACCAAGCACGGGGGCCAAAACTGGAGCAGAGGTAGCCAAAGCCACTCTGGTTCCAGCGGGTGTACTGGGAAACTCTCAGCTCATTTCTGCTTGCTGTGATGATTCATGTGTGCTCTCAGGGGAGGAATCCTGCATTTTTCAAACTTCTGGCTTTACCCCATTACTTACTGGTATCAGGGGAAAAAAAAAAAGCTTTTGTGGTTGGATAATTACTGTGCTTACATAGTGCTGTTTCTGGGGTACAACCACCCAGTTTTGGAGGTTTGTGGAGGACAGACAGATGTCTCCAGCCTGAGTCTGTTGCAGGGAACTGGGGGATTCCTCCAAGGCCATGTAGGAATGCAGTGGCAGAGGGGAGACTCAGCTCTGCACTTCCCTGGCACCATCCCTTGAGTCACCGCTATCAGAGCTCAGGGAAACAGACTTTTCATCCCCAAACTTACACCTTTGTTCCATCCTGGTCTTTGCAGAGGGGTTGACCATGACCAGGGCTGTGATGGCATTTTTAGGACAGGAGTGGAGGGCTTTGTGCTTGTTGCCACCACATTGCCATTCATTCATTCATTCCCTTTCCATTTTCCAGCACTCTTCCCAGTCCCCTTTCTGGTGTTTCAAACATTCCTACCATTTTCCATTCCAATGCATTAACTTTCCCTGATTTCAGGGTGAGCTAAACCAGCCCCTGCTTTACTCCCACATGTCAAAGGCGGGGAAGGGGGGAAGTTCCTCTTCTACTTTTGCTACGTGCCTGTCTAGGAACAGGAGAGAAGGGAAGGGAACATCTTATTCCTTCCATTAGTACAAACTGTGGTAACTGCACAGCCTTGCCAGCCTTGGACTGTGTTCCCCCAGGCTGGATGCGCTGGATTTCCAGGGGTGAGGCTGTCCCTGTGCTGGGTGTGCACGGCAGAGGGTGGCAGTGCGTGCCTGGTGTCTGCTGTGAATCACAGCCAGCCTTACCCCTCCGCGTGCCCATCACTTTTTCCACGTTTTTAAGTGCTCTGTGTTCCACATTAAGCAGCCGATTTGTTTGGGTGGAGAGGCTCCGGGAGGCTTCAGTTACTATACATAAAGAGTCATTGATCTTTGAGGGAGTTTCCTCTTTTAGCAAATACTCCCTTTCTCCTTATTAACGACTCTATTTTAGTCTCAGGTTTAGGATGAAGAAAACAACTAGATTTTAAGCCAGCAGCATGCTTAGAAGGACAAAAATGAGTATATGATTCATATCAAACACTAACAGCCAGGGAACTAGCCCGGGCAGGATATAAACACAGCCTAACACTGTCATTTTGCTGAATTGGAGCTCACAAAGTTTGCAAAAGCAGGAAGATTTTCCACCCTCTCAGGCTTGTTTGCTCTTAATATTCAGATGTACCTTTGTAGGAATAAATGTTTTCAGGTGCAGCCCTCAGCCCAACAAACCTCACCTTCCCATGGCAGCAACCTTAATGGAAACGCTTCAAAAGAGCCCATGCAAACTTAAATGGCTCCACCTATAGCCATGAATAAATCCAGGATCTGTTCTATTCAAGCTCATCCTGAGCCTCTAGAAGTAGCTTTTCTTCTCCTGGATGCTGTGAAGTCAGGTGAGATTCAGTGCTCTGTGATGAAGAGGCAGCCAGGCATGGGACACTTACGTCCCTTGTAAAGATAACCCAGCTGATTTCACATGGAAAAATCCTGGCATTTAGCCTCCCATCTGACAAATCACTGCCAGGAGTGGCTTTTGGCTAACACTTTGCCCAGCTCAGAGAAATTTAACAGGGTGTTCATCCAGGCAAGAGAGAAGCGTGCCGTCTGTGCCTCCATGGCTCCACGTCAGGAGTTCAGATTTCTCTTCCCTGCTCACTCCACAGCTATGACCAGATGTATATCCCACTGCTGAGGGTGCAAAGAGCTGTTCTGGGTGGCTGGCACTCTGTTGCAAGCCACTGGCAAGGCTTACAGCAGCCTCTTGTGTTCACTGCCACCTCCTGTGGATGTAAATACAGCAGAGAACAGCCAAGCCAAGGGGATTTGAGGCCGAGCAGTTTGGTTGGGAAACAAGGTGATGATGGGCAAGGGGACATCCCCACAAAGCAAATTGAGGTGAAGGCAAAAGCAACTTGGCTTTGACTCTGAGATCCCCGTGAAACAGACTTTTAGAGGGGTCTGGAGGATGCTCACAGCACCTCATCTCCTGCACCATCTCTGGGATGATGCTTTGCCCTCCCTGATCCCCTTTCAGGAAACCTCTTGGCACCCAGCTGCAGATCCACCTCTTTCTCCCCGTGCAACATGATGCACCCCCCATGCACAAGGAATTTAAGAGGCTGTTTCTCAGGGTTTTACTCAATATATTCTTTGGGGATGCTCCAGGGCTGGGCAGGAAAATTGGGCGACATGTACCACGGTGTGAGGCAGTGAGGCATCCCAAAGGTCCCCCGCTGTGACAGGTGGCAAAGCTGCACGAGGCAAAGCCCAAACCCAGGCCATTTGTCCCCAGGTACAGCTCTGCCTACCGTGCTTGCTTTGAGTTCTGTGCTTGTTCCCAGAGGCTGCTCAGCTCTGCACAGCACAAATGTGTCGCTGGGAGGGGGAGATGAGGGGAACAAATGTCACAAATACAATCTCAGTATGGTTTGGAACTTAGAGACCATTTCATTCCACCCCCTGCCATGGGCAGGGACACCTTCCACCAGCCCAGGTTGCTCCAAGCCCCATCCAACCTGGCCTTGGACACTTCCAGGGATCCAGGGGCAGCCACAGCTTCTCTGGGCAACCTGTGCCAGGGCCTCCCCACCCTCCCAGGGAAGAATTTCTTGCCAGTATCCCATCTAACCCTGCCCTCTGTCACTTTGAAGCCATTCCCCCTAGTCCTGTCACTCCATGCCTTTATCAAAATATAAGTCACTGATTTTGGATTTCCTGCTTATCACATGCCAGGAGTCAGTTCTGTCCACTTCAGCCCTTTAACCTTAAGAAGAAAAACATCAATCTACAAAATGCCAGGACAGAAAACCCCTCTGACAGCTTATTGCTTTCTCTTAAGAGTCCAGCATGACAGATAACATCAGTGCCTGAAGCACTGCCAGCTGAGCATTCTGATTTAAGAGGGATTTTGCACCATCAGTTATTCCCTCTACCTGCTATTGCACCTATCTACATCCCTGCATGACACACATCACATTCCTATGGCCAAAGCCATAGATGCTTCCCCTCTTTCCCAAAGCCAGGCAGTCCAGCTCAGAGGCAGATAGAATGAACCAAAGGGGTATGCAACAGCTGCAGGAATTTTCCCTTGCCTTTCATGTTTTGCTTTCTAAGTCTTCTCATCTGCTTTGCACTCTCACAGATTTTCTTTTAAATACACTCTAGGGAAAAAAAAAACCCCACCAACAACCCCCACACACAAGCACATGATTGCTTAGAAAGTGAATTTGAAATATTCCCTCGAGGGAAAAAAAAAAAAGATGTAAAATGTTGAATTTTATGCACAGAGAAATATGCAATATGCAAAAAATAGCTGCTGGGGAAAATATTTAAGGAAATCACTTCATTGTGTCAGGGATAGAAATGATTGCTTTTTGAGAGCATTATTAGGAACAGATGTATTTCTTCTAATGGAGGACATACTGTAATATTAAGAGGTCAGCACACACTATATAAACTCTAGACACACATAAAACCTTCAGATTATTTAAGCCTACAGGAGTTAGTCTTTGAGCACATGAATCATGAAGAAACAGGCTCCCCACGTTTTGGTGCTAGTTCTTAACATTTCAGGAAAACTCCTTCCTTTCCTAAAGGCACTCAGCAGTCAGGTTTTTCAGCTTATTTTTCCAGCTTGCAGTGTTTATATCAAGTGCTTCACCAGAGCTTTCAGCCCCTCCCAGGACTGCAAGGGACTTTTCATTTAAAAAATCAAACAAATCCACCGTCAAATTGCCTTACTTGAGATATAATATTGAAAATCCCAAAGCCCAGGAGAATAAAGTTGCAGAACAAATACCTGCCGTGAGAAAGGATGGTTTTGCATGATGCTGAAGCTCATCTCTTGTTGATGAACAAGTTCCTCTGCTTCCACAGGACTATGAGGTGACCACGATGGAGGTCACTGAGAAAGCTGTTAATAGGTCTGGAGGCCTCCTAAAGGCTCAGATGGGAAAGGAGGTGATTAAAAAGAGTAGCCAATTTATTATTGCTTGGGAAAGGCATTGTATTTCCCAGTCAGGGAACAGAAATAAAAGCTGAGACTGGGTGTTGCTTTGGTACACTGTGTTACCCAGGTTAATCTCATGGTGCCCATGGGCTGTGGGAAGGTCACATGTGGGAATGCCCCATGGGCAGGGGGGATTTTGTAGCACCAGGGGGTTTCACTTTTCCCTTCTGCTGCATTTCATGGCTGTAAACAGGCTCTGTGCAGCTGCTCAATGTAAAAACCCCAAAGCTCCCAAATGTTTGCTTCAGTCCTGTCATTTATTAGCTGGCAAGACATTAATTTTCACTGGTTTATCCTGATGCTCTGCTCATCCCCAGCTGTTGCTGGGAGAGGCTGCCAGCATTCTAATACACAAGATGATAAAATAACTTCCTAGGTTTTGGAAAAGAACTATGAGCACTTTGACAGCATACATTATTTTAATGGGCTGTTTTTCCTTAGTATGAATTTAAGTTCATGTTTTTCATTCATTGCTGGCTTCATTTGAAATCTATGGCATCCCACCATTAAGGGGAAGGGAGCACCCAAGATTCTTGGATGCTCAGGGTTGGAAGTCAGAGGGTCCACAAAAAGCTACATAGTTTTATTAGGAAATTACACACTTGGCATGGAAGTTGGTCTGTCAGACCCTGATCTCTGACGTACACATTAGCCCCCTTATCTTGGAACCATAGAATCATAGAATATCCTGAGTTGGAAGGGACCCACAAAGGTCATGGGCCACCCCAACAATCCTACCACGTGCCTGAGAGCTCTTCTTGGCTTCTACACACTCCCAATGGGTGCTGCAAGGCAAACCCCTCTCCAAAAACTTGCAGCTCTTCCCTAAACCTCTTCTTCCCGGAGGGGAGATGCCCTGATGGGGTTGGATGGGTGGTTGTCATGAGCTCAGTGCTTTTTTTGCAAACCTCAGCTCTGGGACCTACAGAACTTTCTGTATTTGTGTGCTCAGGGGTCCAACCCCGTGGCTAATCCTGCATCCATGGGGAAGCAGAGCTTTTCCCTCTCCATGTGTCCTTTGGGTGAAACTAGTTTTTCCAAGATCAAGCTGTCCATCAGGGAAACAGTCCTACAGAGCAGGTTTGTTCCCACTGGAGGCGCTGGTAGTTTGGGCTTGGAGTGGAACAGCCAGAGGGATGGACCGGTGCCAGCTCACAAATGTGATTTTTTTAAATTTATTTATGAATGACAGCGACACCTCTGGGCTGCAGCAGCTGCCTCTGTGGATTGAGGGATTGCCAGTAACAGGGAAGACTTGCTGTGTCTTAACTAACATTGTGTGCTAACTGCTGGCTCTGGGTGCCTGTCAAATGTCTCTCCATCTGGCATCATTACTGTTGTTATTATCACTGTAATTATTATTCACAAATGTGGGGGGAAAGGTAGAAAATCACTTTTTCCAAACTCATAAATGCCAGAGTCAGGATCCAGTCAGGTTTTGGGAAACCAGGTGGAAGTTGTCCCGTCCCTTCCACTAAACTGCCCTCAGAGAGCCCTGAGGAGTGTTTCCTCAATGAAAAAGTGGGGTTAGCTGTTTATTTCCAAATTTTCCCGAATTCCCAGCTCTTGGTTCCTTTTCCAGCCAAGCCAGCAATGCCCATCAGTGTAATTACCATGGCTTTCCTCAAAAAGGGGGTTAGTCTTCCCGCTAGCCCTTGTAGGCTCTTGTATTGGTCATAACTTTCTGGATTGATGGAATTGGCAATTGGTATTAAGAAAATTGAATTACTTTTTTTTTTTTTGATGATGATGACCTGGTTAACTGTTTGATGTATTTGAGTCACTTTTGGCTGATTTGAGTAATTGAACTCCTTTTGGGGAATGAAAAGTATTAAATCACTGTGTTCCCTTTTGGGAGGATATTTTCTCAGTTAAGCAAGCCTCGCTGGTTTCTGTTCTGTATGCTTGCAAATGAAGATTAAATAATAAATTTGTCATCTCCATGACAACAGAAACACAGCTTTTCTGACAGAGACATTGTTTCAGAAGGCTTGCCAGGTGGATCACAGATAACAAACTTGCTTAAATTATATTTTTGGCTCCAAGAGATAAAATATTATTGCTGGAGCCTTTCCAAAATACAATCAGCCAGCACAGGCTATTCCACCACCGGGGCTGTGAGCCTGGGGGAGTCCAAGGCTTTAATTGCTGTACAGCCAGATCATGTGGTTCAGCTGGGTCTGGAGTATTTAAATTTCCATTTGTACATTTGGGACAGCTGAAAAGGTGAGCTGAGGCCAAGTGACATGTTCAGGGCAATTACTATGGTGTTCAGAAAAAATAGCAGGAGGGAACATCTTGGCCAACATGTTTCAGCTGGTTGTCCATGGGTGAGGAGGGCAGGTGAGAGGCAATGACATATTTTGATGGTAAAAATGTAGGCTCAGCAATTTCCTGTGTATTCAGTATTACCTGGGACAGCACAGGCAAGAAGAAAGTCATCTCAGTCCACAGGGGTGATTAAATGTCAATTGTGTGAGTGAGGATTCCTCTTGCAAAGGATTGCTTGCTACGAAGTAGAGTGTCCAGAAGTAGAATATTTTCTTTCCTGCCAAAGTGCCCCAAAAGCCTTGTAACACCACATGGTTTCAGCTTTTCTATCTCATGCCTCATCCGTGCCTGGCCAGCTCTGCCACTGTTTCTCACTCTCCCTGTTTTTCTCCCTTAGGTCTCACACTGGGTACTTTGAAACAAAGGGAATAAAAGAAAAACTCAGATAAAAGACCAAAATGAGGAAGCACCGACATTTGCCCTTTGTGGCAATGTTTTGCCTCCTATTCCCAGGCTTTTGCTCGGTTCGTGCCCAGCAACAGGCAGGTAAGACCGGACGGCTTCCTCTGACTTTGACCCTGTACAAACGAGCCACTGGCTCACCCTGTTTGGTTTTTAACATGCATGTCGATGGTGTGTTGTGGATTGATGACCTTCTGCTCCGCAGCTCCCACCTCGCTGAGGGTCCTTTAGGACCCAGACCTTGCCAGTGCGCACGGTGCCTTCCCGAGCATGTCGCTGGCCCGTGCCGTGCCTTTGAGGATGCTCTGCGGGGGACTGGGCTGTGGGATGTGCACCCAGGGTGGCCCTGAGAGGGTTTTCACGTGGGCAGAGCTGTTCTGCCCTCCTTGCATGTGTAGGATGGCTTTTAGCAGTGAGAAGAGCACTGCCACTGACCTGCAGGGAGGCTGCTTTAAGAGGAGGTGCTGGTGCCTTTGGGACCGGAGCTGGTGTCACTGCAGGGGGGTGTTAGCAGCAGGAAAAATATGGAAAACTCATGCCAGCACCCAGGCTGCTTAAACCAAGGAGCCCTTCCTTCCCTGAGAACCACCACAGAGCCAGCAAGGCCCTGAGTCAGCAAAAAACATGCAGGAGACCGTGGGCAGCTAGAAATGGAATGAGCCTAAATTCACATGTGGAGCTGCCGGCGACTTTGTCTGGCTCAGGGCTGGTGTCCAAAGCTGTGAGGTGAGGGTCTGGGAGGGGAGAAGCACCTCAGCTCCCCCTCCCTGGGAAGGGTAGGTCGCATGCTGTGCCCTCCTGTCCCCCAGCACTGCGGTGTCAGGGTGCTGACGGCTGCCTGGTTGTTCTCCAGCGCTTCTCGTTTTGCTGCGGGCGATGAGGGGAAGCTCAGCTTCACTGTCACCGTGCTGAAGGGGCTGTTGGTTGTTTGGGTGAGGAGGTGGAGGAGGTGTGCTTGTGCTGACCATAGAAAATCCTAAACCCCCATCTGTTTTTTTAAAGCTGTCAAAACCGTTGCCGTGGCTGATATAATATTTCTAGTGGATTCCTCCTGGAGCGTTGGGAAGGAACATTTCCAACTTGTTCGAGAGTTTCTGTATGATGTTGTAAAAGCTTTAGATGTGGGAGGAAATGATTTTCGCTTTGCCCTGGTCCAGTTCAGCGGAAACCCCCACACAGAGTTCCAGTTAAATACGTACCCCTCTACCCGAGACGTCCTGTCCCATATTGCCAACATGCCTTACGCGGGGGGAGGCACGGAGCCTGGAAAAGGATTAGAGTACCTAATCGAGAACCACCTCACTAAAGCTGCTGGAAGCAGAGCCAGTGAAGGCGTCCCCCAGGTTATTATAGTGTTAACAGACGGACGGCCCCAGGGTGATGTGGCTCTGCCATCATCTGTCCTTAAATCTGCCCGTGTAAACATGTTTGCGGTCGGCGTGCAGGATGCAGTGGAAGGGGAGCTAAAGGAAATAGCGAGCGAGCCCTTCGATACGCACCGTTTCAACCTAGAGAATTTTACTGCTCTCCACGGCATAGTTGGGGACTTAGTGGCAAGTGTCCGCTCATCCATGACTCCAGAAAAGGCTGGGGCCAGAGGACTGGTTAAAGACATCACAGGTAATGGCTGGCTGGTGGTATCTGCTGGCGTTGCGCTGTTTGAAGCCTTTGTAGGGGCAAGACTGAGATGGACGTTCAGAGGTTTAAAAATAAAGGTTTGAAGCGTGTGGCCCAGTGTTTGTAGCTACCGAGCGTGCTGTTGTTTGCAGACCAAGCTGGCATCCCTGCCAGAGCTGCTGGGAATTAGCGCAGGAGTCCTTGGATGGGCAGCAGCACCTTGTGCCCGTCCTTTGGCACACATGGCATGGAAATGCAAATGCAGGGAGCTCTGTGGAGTTATTAAATTGCTCCATGCTGTTCACTCCCAAGGCAGGGAAATAGGGCATGAACACACCAGACCTGATGGGGACCCTGACCGAAAACCCTCTGGAGACCGGTAAGGTCACTGCTGATTGCAGGGGCACCATGCAGGATGTCACCTTACAGCTAGTGAGGGGGAGACAGGCAATGTTCCACTCCAGGAAATCACAGTCTTGGCTGAAGACAGCAAAAGAAGTTGGGTGGAGAATTTCTCTGCTGAAAGCCCTAATCCCGAGCTGGCCCTTAGCCCCTCTCCTCATGCACTTGGGGAAGGCGTGTGGTTGGAGAGTCACGGGAATGCCTTCTCTACAAGCCCATGGCTTCCACCTGCTGGAGTGCTGGACCCTTCCCGTGACTGAAACCTCCCTCCAATGGATCTGCACTGACTGCAAGACAGGGGCCCAATTTTCATGGAAAAAAAAATAAGACAGTCTCCCTCCGTCCCTCCTCTGTTTATGAAATTCCAGCATAGAAAGGGCCTTCTGAGCAGCTTTGTTGTGTTTCAAAACAGAAGTCCTGGAGATCAAACCTTTCTTTTTATTCCTGAGACTCCATCTGAAGGTCAATAGCTTGTGGGGTGACGTAAGGCAGGGGGAGTGTGATGAGGCAGCGTAACATTAATCTCCCTGTGTTGTCTTGCCTATTAACCCTCACGCCAGCCCCACTGGGTGCTCTCCATCTCTGCATGACACCGAGCAACACCAAAAGGCTGTGCTCATGTGTGTTTTTATTGTGCAAAGCACTTGACAGGGCAACTGTCCAGGCCATGTGAAAGCCACAGGGGAGTAGCTACCCCAGAAAGATGACAAAAGGCTCACCGATGCTAAGAAAATTATTCCAATAAGTGTGGAAAATGGGTGTTACACCCAACCTGATGACAGCACTGCAGTGGCTGTTGAGCATCCTATCCATGAAGCACCCCAGTGATTCCTTTCTGAAATCAATAGAGGAATTGGTCTGTGGCAGCTGGCTGTCCTCCTCTGGGCCATGCCAGCAGGTAACCCCATAGTGTGGAGTCACAGACATTTCTTTAAAAGCATTAAAGCCAAAATCCTACTTTGTGTATATCATGAATTTCCAAGTTTGTTTCTACTCAAAGATATTTTTTGCAAGTGTTTCCCTCCCATCCTATAACACAAATTTAAAAAATCCTAGTACTGGGGTTTTGCCCCTGTGTGACTTCCATGGGCGATACACAAAGCATCAGTAAACATGGGAATAGTTGTTACAGGTCCTAAACCTTGGATGACAGTAGATTGAAAAGCATGGTACAAATAACTGTTTGCATAAGAGTTCAAGAAGTCACTTATTGAGCTAATAACTCCACATGACAGTAATATGCTTAAAAGTGCCATGGATGTTATGTCAGAAATGAGCCCTAAGAGGAAGTAGATATGTAAAAAAATGCCAGTCCTGCAGTGGTTCCTGTAGAGAGAACCAAAAGTGTTGGTCTGTGGCAGTCCCCAGAGCTGACTCATGTAAGTACGAGCGTCAGCCCCGAGTTTGCCCCGATGGATTTGTTAAAGCTGAGCTGTCTGTCTCCTCTGACCTTCCTTGCTTAGTTGTGTAACCAGCATGCTTCTACTTGTCCTCCACACCGGCTTGTTCCATAAATGTGCACCAAAGTACAAGGTTTTTTTTACGGTGATGACAAATTATCCAACCCATCTGTTTCAGATCTGTTTTCTCTCTGGTGGGAGCGGCCCGAGCTGGTGTGATGGCACCAGTTAGTGGCTGAAATCTTGCTCCTCAAAAGAGATAAGCAGCCCTGGGCACAACCACTTTGAGATTTCCCTTTCATTTGTGTGATGAAGTAGAATGTGTACATCCCAACTGAAAATGGCACAGTAAAGACAGCCCTAAGCACCCCTAAATTTTGTCTCCAGGGAGAAATAAATCCTGTAGCTCTTTCCTGAACCCTGTTCAAGTTCTGCAAGCCTACACTGGCTATTGAGTTGGCCCAGGGGAGTGATGGTGTCCTGGAGACCTTGTTGCTGGAATTGCAGCATTATTTGAATCTCTGGAGGGCATTGCAGTGTATGAAAACATTTACAGAAGAGTGATCAAATGGGCAATAAATAAATTATTGGCACTTCTGGTTAATAGCAGAAACCTCAAGTTTATCCCTGGTCTTGCCAAACTACATATCAATTCTTCTACTGGTTTCAGCTTTGGCTTTCAAAAGTTGAGAGCTGATTGATATTTCTAAATGCTGCTTGTCATTCATTTGCAAATTTGAGTTCTTCACAAGATTGGAGATCAATAGCATGGAAGTATCCAAGCATGCTTTGGGGGTCTTCTTCCCCCTCTTTTGTTTCCATTAATACAGTTCTTGGTGAGGTTGATGGTAAAATTAGTTGAGCAAAAGGACTAAGAGCAGACACCAGGGCATTTTGGGTCTGCTTTGGTAAGTCTCACAACAGAAATGCTCCCCCTCAACACCACGTTCATGCCATATACAAGCTTTGTTTGCTGGATGTATATTCTTGGGAAATGCTTGTGATCATCTGGATGTGGTCACAACAAATAGAGTTGGATAATTGTGTCATGACTGATTTCATCACCCTTTTTTAACCTGATTCTGCATTCTTTGATTGAATATCCAGAGTCCATAGGAAAAATACAGACCAGACCCCTCTAGCAATAATCAACCCATCCTTGTGCGTAATATTTAAAGTGAGACAATTTTTGCATGGCCCGGGTTGAGAATTGTGTGGGTCCACCTTGCTGGACAAATAACACCAGCTGGATGCTGGCAGCTGGTCGAAGAGTTACAGTGCAAGAAAAACAACCAAAACCTTTTCAATTGTTTCTAACAAATGGGTTTCAAATAATACTCCTTCCTGGTGGGAGAAGCCAGTATATTCAGCTGCTGTGTTTAAGCAGAAAAGAGCAGAATTGTGATAGAGAGGCTGAAACATTCCATGCATCCAGTAAATGCTGGCTTTTTAGCTTCCAAAAAATAAGAGGCTGTAATGATAAAACCCCCCAGTGAATATTACTGTCCTCACCTGCCATCTTCAGTGTGAGTTACCATGAAAATCCACCCTTTTCTTGTGGCTCTGTCTAAACATTTGGACAGTACTGGTGGAATGGATGTTGGTTTCCCAAATCTTTGTTTTGCTAAGTTTTCCCCTTGTGTGCCAGTACTGTTGACCACTGTGTAAACACAGCCACTGGCTCAGGTCGTGTCCACTCGAGCCCTCTCTTGATGGGTCATGGATGCTACTGGGAAGGGGCTGGGAGCCCATATTCAATCAGAATGCAGAACGAAGAGGCAAATGTCACCTCCTCAGTGATCGCGTGTTTTGTTTTCTCAGTTTTGTGTTTCTTACTGGTTTTCCAAGAAACATGTCAGAACACTGTACAGTCGCATGTAATCACCCATTTTAATGCTTTCACCTTTTGCATTTCTTTTTTTTAAAGCTCAAGAGTCTGCTGACCTTATTTTCCTTATTGATGGATCAAACAACATCGGAAGTGTCAATTTTCAAGCCATACGTGATTTCCTTGTAAATTTGATTGAAAGCCTCAGAGTTGGAGCTCAGCAGATACACATTGGGGTGGTGCAGTATAGTGATCAACCCAGAACCGAGTTCGCTTTGAACAGCTACTCCACAAAAGCGGAGGTTCTGGATGCCGTGAAGGCACTCGGCTTCCGCGGTGGCGAGGAAGCGAACACCGGTGCAGCACTGGAGTTTGTGGTGGAGAACCTCTTCACCCAGGCGGGAGGCAGCAGGATAGAGGAAGCGGTGCCTCAGATTTTAGTGCTGATAAGTGGTGGAGAGTCTAGTGATGATATCCGAGAGGGCTTGTTAGCGGTGAAGCAAGCTGGTGTGTTTTCGTTTAGCATTGGGGTCCTGAATGCTGACAGTGCAGAGCTGCAGCAGATTGCTACTGATGGAAGCTTCGCATATACTGCCCTGGATATCCGTAACCTTGATGCTCTTCGAGAATTATTACTGCCCAACATTGTTGGAGTGGCCCAAAGACTCATTTTGTTAGCGGCCCCAACCATTGTGACTGAAGGTATGTATGTCTTTCTAGACCATTGCATTTCCATGAATCGATGAATGAATGAGCTTTTGCACACTTTACAAACATATTTAGCTCTTTAATTATCTGAAGAAATTTTTTTTTCAATTCGTCTCTCTGGTGTGGTTATGGACAAACAATGGAAAAGACAGACAGTCCTGTGGCTAATGTGCAGAAACTCATTGGACCAGTGGGTTGTCTTTCAAAAACCATGAGGTTTTGTTGCAATAAATCACGTGAAATGGTGTTTTAAAGGACAGAAGCAGAGTATAAAAAGGCTCATATAATCCTAATTGGGATGTCTAAACACCATGGGAATTAACACTGCAGCACGGGCAGCTGTAAAGCATTTATGTCGTGTAAGCTTACATCATATGTCAGTTTAAAGTGTCATGAGAATAAAATGTGACTGGGGAAGCTAACAGGGATGTTAATGGATCCCTATTTACCAGAGTTGAAGTTTTCCTCTTGCTAAAACAGTAAAATTCCATACCTCATGGAAGCTGTGGGCTGTCCTTGGGAAAAAGGTGAAATTCCTGTGTTGTTAACTTCGTTAAAAAGGCAAGCAGCCCTCAGTGCTTCTGAAGTGACATCTCTACCTGCCTGACATACATTTCCCCTTGATCCTTTAGTTGAGAAAGTTTACAGCTTTCCACGAGGCCACAGGACATCAAAATGCAGGTGTCAATATTCCACTGAGGTCACTTTGCCACCCTTAAGCCCTATTGACATTATTTCTGGACTAGCACTAGGTAGGGTGCAGTAGAATAAAGAATACCTGGATTTACAGAGCAAGTAGGTGATTACGAGTTTCTCACCTTCTGGGTTTAGTACTAATTTAAATTCACTGATGGAGAGGTTTTGTGAAAGACACAATGTGTCATATTTCAGAGGCCCCTGGAAAGGGCCAGGCTGGAGTTGCTTAATGCAAACAACACTTTTGGGATCCCATTACCAGTCTCCAGTTCTGTACACACTGTTCCTCATGATGTATGTTGACATATAAAACTGCATTCCAGATGTCTTCACAGATCTATGTCTAAACATAATCAAAGGGATGAATTTGCCTAAAAGATCATTTTATGACCTTGGCTTGATTATTCCAGGAGAGAACATAAAGAGCTTTTTCTTGTAGCATCCTACAAGCACCGTATTTAGCTAAGTAAGATGAAGTCAGCATGTCTAGCTGAAATGGGCATGCTAGGACCCTGGCAAGTCAATGGAAAACCTCTCTTTCCTCCCCTCTGATTTTTAACATTTTGAATGGCAAGATTAAAAATGTGGGTCCATTTGGTTTCATCTGCACTTGCCTACTTCTCACTGGGAATGCCAGCTCATTTGTGGATGGATATGCTAAATGGAGAAGTGGCTATTTTCAAAGGAGCTTTAGGGAATTTCCTATCCCTAGCACCCATGGAAGTCAATTTTGACTGCTCTGCTTGGTTTGCATCAGCATCTTGGAAGCCTGGAGAGTAAAACACTGGTCTGGGAGACAGGCCACTGCCTGAAGTGGGTGCCAAACCCATTGGGGTGCCACGTGTTCCGGTGAAATACTGAAGTCACCTCGCTTCACTTTAGCTCTCTGGCTGTACATCCATCTCAAAGTGACTTTCTGCCTCTCTTCTCCTCCATTCTTCAACTACTGGGGGAACCTGGATGATTAAAATAGATTAGGTGCTTCACCAGAGGTAGCTGAGATGGCAATGAGGAGGGAATTATGCAGGGCTGGCTTTGATGCTGACACCCTCTTACATTCCCAACTTTTGGAGCTGAAGATGCAATGCTTTGATCCCAAATTCTTTGAAATTCTTGGGAGACTTGCCATCAGCTTTACAGAGCTTTGGATTAAACACTAGGAGATGTGTACAGCCTTGCTTAAAGGCTTTTGCTCTAGTTGTATCCATTGACATTAGCATCATGTGTTGTTTCTTCCTCTGGGTTTTGGTTTTGGTTCTTGCATTCCTCTAAGGAATCACAGTGCAGGATTTGAGAGCTGCAAAAGGAATGAGCAGTGGAGGGAGCTCTTCCTTCCTGGCCTCCCTCATCTTTCTAAAGCCCCTTTGATGTTTTCCCCAAACCTCTATATAAAGTCAAAAGTTTCCAGGATCTCCATTTTTGGGATTCTAGATGCTGACAAGCTAAGAACATACTTTGGACTCTCTTCTGGGTGATGCAGAGCAGAGATTTCAACCCTTGTTAGCAACTTGAAAAGTTTCCTGTTTTCAGCCCTCTCCTCCTGGGAGTAACTGATGAGTTAAAATCCTGGCTGGAGGGATGAATGCCGGAAGTCACAGCTCTGGGAATGGGATCATTGAAACAAATGCTCATTGCTTTGTGTATAGCTCTGTTCTGACAGCCTGGGCAACCAAATGTGGCTCACCGACAACTCAAGTGAGGCCATGGCTCAGGGAGGGCACCACCACATTCACTTCGGGCATGTTCTCATCATTTTGTGTCCGACAGCACCACGGTGGGCAACTTTAAACTTCATTTTTTGACAATGGGTCCTTAATGAATCTATTTCCAGCACAACTCTGGGAGAGGCTTTTGCAAAGGCTCGGGCTTGCTGGTAGTGGCAGGTCTCTCGGGGTCTGAGGGCAGAGGGGCAGCCAAATCACAGGTGTCATGCCGGCTCTAAATCACTCCTTGGGGTAGCCCGGCCTCAGGCACTCACCAGGACTGAGAAACCTGACAGCCACCAGCCTTTGGGAGCACTGCTATCCGTGGCCAGCTGGTGTCTGGCCAAGAAAGACTGCAGCCAAAGCTTTGTTCTTTGCTGAAATCCAAAGTAAACAGTCTGCAAGGCAGAGGAGCCGTGACAGGCTGAGGGGCTGCCCTTCTACATCCAGGCAGGGCAAGGCAGTGTTTGCTACCACTTGCCCTGAGGGCTGTGAGATCCCAAACATGCCAGGTCTCCTCTTCTCCCAGGCTCTGTACTGGGCATGGCAGTGAGCCTGGGAGGTGATGGACCTGCCTCCCTCTCAAGAGCTCTGAGGTGGGTAGGTGATATAAGGACACCCCAAGACAATAGCACAATGAGTCATAGTGCTCAGCATAACTTGGAAGCAGCACAGGGTTTCCTTTTTAACATCAATGGCATGAAATCAGGGACATGATGATGTGAGTGGGGTCATCTAAAAGATGGTATTAAGATTAGGCCCCATGGTGATCATGTAGAATGCTGTTATCATAATGGTGTTGGTCTTGTTAATATTTACCTTTTTAAAAATATATTTGCTGTATTAAATATGATGATGCTTTGGTTCTAATGCTGCACAACAGGGTTTTTTTCCTCCCTAATTATCCTTCTTCAAACTTGGCCAGGGCACTGGAATGCTCTTCCATGATTGGGCTAGCTGTGCCAAGAAAAATCCTAACATGTTTTTGTTAGATAAGGAATAAAATTTAGGATTTGAAGACCCAAAATCAGGTATGTTGAGCAAGTGGAGACTGTACTTTACTTGTGTCATTGGTCTTGGGAACTAATCCCTCTGAGAGGCTCAGGCATGATTCAGATGGTTTCACTGCAGATATTTTATCTCCTGTACCAGCTGAGTGCCAAGATTTCCCCTCACTGTTTGACTTTCATTCTTTGCTTTGACAGGTATAGACATTTTAATATTAAAGTGTGTGAACAACACCATTTTTGCCACTCTTCAGCTCTTCTGTGTTTCATAAAGGGGAAACATTTGGATTTGCTATTATCCCTCTGTTAGAACCTAAAAATCAATTCTGTTTTGAAAACAAGAGCCTTTTAAAGGTGTTGAGGTTAGCAGTACTTGAAGCAAAGAAGAAGTTCTAAACATTGCTGAACTGTTGATATAGAAATGATGCAAAGTGTGGTGAAGACTTCTGCTAACGTGGTGTTCATGTGTTACTTGCAGTTATTGAAGTGAACAAGAAGGATATAGTCTTCCTGATAGATGGCTCCACTGCTCTGGGGGCTGCCCCCTTTAACTCAATTCGTGATTTCGTTGCCAAAATTGTCCAGAGGCTGGAGGTTGGACCTGACCTGATCCAAGTGGCAGTGGCACAGTATGCAGACACGGTGAAGCCAGAGTTCTATTTTAACACCCACCAGACCAGAAAGGATGTGATGACTAACGTGAGGAGGATGAAGCTCATGGGTGGCACGGCACTCAACACTGGCTCGGCACTGGACTTCGTGAGGAGCAACTTCTTCACCAGTGCAGCTGGGTGCAGGATGGAGGAGGGGGTGCTCCCCATGCTGGTGCTCATCACTGGGGGTAAGTCCAGGGATGCTGTTGACCAAGCTGCAGCAGAGATGAAGAGGAACCGGATAGTGATCCTTGCTGTGGGGTCGAGGAACGCCGACCTGGCAGAACTTCAAGAAATTGCCCATGAGAGAGATTTTGTGTTCAACCCAGAGGACTTCCGCCTTCAGTTCATGCAAGCCATTCTACCTCAGGTGCTGTCGCCTATCAGGACACTCTCAGGAGGACTGATTGTCCAAGAACCACCCTCAGGTAATTAATTACCTTTTTCTAATTAAGGAAATATGGTTTATATGTTCGTCAACCCTTGTTTCTATGCAACGTGGAGATAATGGGGGGGAAAAAAGCATCAAACACATGTTCCAGCATGGTTAAATGTTGTCTCTTTCTTTAGTAAATGCATGAACAGGTTGGTGAACTTGGTAGTGTGGTTGTTGTTAGAGCTTTATCACCCCTTCCTGAAGATTTTTTTGTCCTGTTTCGTATTTGTCACCAAGGCCTGGATGTGGAAGATGTGCTTTATTAGTTAGGTACAAAAATTGTTCAGCGAAGGCTTTTGCCCTCACTTAGGGTTTGTGTAACCTATTAATGGGACACACAGGGATTGTTAAAATCTCTTCCTCATTTGAGAATCACTGGTGGTGGGTGTTTGCTCAGGAACATGGAAGTTTCTTCTGAGTGTGAAGAGCATAAGCCCATTTGTTCATGGAGATGTCCAGAGAAAAGTACCCTGACACTGTTGGACTGAGACTCAGCCTTTAAGAACATATTTACAGTTTCCTTGTCATTTGCTAAGCTCAAGCCCTAAGAGGTGTAATTGAGAATATTGCAGTGTTGTTTTTCATTTAGTCTGTTCAGAAGATGACCCAAAACCCCATGGAGCCAGGGGATTCTTTTTAGCTGGTCTTGCCATTGACACCAGTAGACTTTGGAAGCAATCCAGCTGCTAGGGTCGTGTGTTTTGAGGGAGTCTCCCCCGCACTTCAGGGCGTGTTCTGGGTGCATAGAGATTTTATACCAAATTTCTCAGGATTTCTTCCCCATAGAGATGCTTGAGGTTGAATCCGCGTTGCGCTAGATCAGATGTGAACATTGCATTTCCGTCTCATGGCATTAAAAATCCAGGACTCCTTCCAGCTCCCAGTAAGGTCAATGGTGAAGTTCCCATTGGCTTAAGTGGCTGTTGAACCATGTCCATATTTTTTCTACTTTATCAAGTAATTTAAAATTATAAACCAAGTGCAAAAGAAACAGAATGTTTGAAAAGAGCCCACAAAGAATTAAAGCCTGTGGCTGATGTACATGCAGAGCAGACATTTTGAGATCAGTTTACCAATACTTGTCCTCAATTAAGATGAATATCACAGGACTTAGCATTTAATAAGCTTTGTTTCAGAGTGTGTTTCCTGCTAATACAGTTTTGCATGGCTATACACCAAATCTTTCATTTTTATTTTTCAATGTAAATTAAAAATGTTCCTATATTTCCCTGTTTAAAGTTCATTTGAGCAGCTTCTCTTTTTTCCAGTCTTTTTGTTCTACTGTACTCACAGCTATTCACATACATAATAAGAAAGGGATCAGATCCTACTCCTTTAAATTATTAATAGCAGTAACAAAACTGATTTTGGCACTGGACACTTCCATTTTAACTGGACCTTGAATGGCATTTTCCTGGTAAAAATTAAAAATACAGGAAGCCAAGACAATCTGTAAAATCTGAGAACAATTCCTGTATTCCAAACAGTCCTTTTTTCCCCTTTTGTGTTGAATATCTCAGTATTTATATATTTTATATATAGGACAGTTTCCTTACAGGGACAAGGCAAGATGGAGGGATGGATAAATATAGCCATAAATGCTTTAAACAGAAAGATAACGGGCAGAATTAGCAATAGGCATAAATAAATTTTGAATAACTCTTTGGAGGAAGGCATCCAGGAGGGATGAATTAGATGAGTTATCAGTTCTCTGAGATCTTGTTAAAAATCTTGCCATTTTGGTCTGTGATCTGGACATGATGTGTTTAGAGAAAAAAAACAAACCCACAGGGTAATAATCCTGTGGTTTCTTGGGGTGTAGATCTGTGTGCTGGCTCATAGATGTTGGGGATACAGCCCAGGAAGGATATAACCTTAAAAAGGAACTGAGAACTGGCTGGTTACTGCCCAAAGTGGGAAATTCCTCCTCCTTCACCAGCCCACAAAAGGGATGTCTGTAACTGCGAGCACTGAAGGGCATTAAATGCGGAGGTCAGAGGGCAGGTGTCCTCAGGCAGCCGCTGCAGTGTCATCTGAACCGGCGTATCTGAGCCTTAGTAAAGCACTTGGCTCATCACTCAAAACACCACCCAGTTTGACTACTTAGCAGAAATGTTTCCCCATGCAGTGGAGCCTAACTGTGCCCCACGGGCCAGCCACTGCTGATTGCACAGCAGGACTGTGGCAGTCACTGCAGGGCAGGACGTGTCTCTCCACCTCTAGGGATGCACTGGAGCATCCCTGTGGAATGCTCAATAAGGGCGTGGTAGCACTGGTGCCAGAAAGCAATATCATTCCCTCAGGCTTTGCTGGGAAGCCCCAGGTCATGTGTGGTGACTTGCAGATGAGCAAGGTGTCTGTATGTGTAATTCTGTGTCGCCCCACCAAAATGAACCAAGCTGCTTTGTGCCGGTTAAGGACCTGCCCCAGAGCACACAGCTCTGGCATTGGCAGCCATTGGAAATATCTGCCATGGGAGAGGCTGTTGATAAACCTGACATTCAGAGGAGTTTTCGGTGCGAGTCAGAATCCTTCCCTGCCCAATTCAGGCATTTCCATCACGGTCCTCGTTACTTCTGTGCTGATCACACCCTTGCTCTCCTCTGTCTCTCCTAACAAGGTTTACATGCGTGTACGGCGTATGCTGCATGCACACATGAAAAAATATTTCCATTTTTGTTTTCTGTGATGTCTCATGTTGTTTTCTGTGCTCTACTGCAGTTCAAGTAACCCAAAGGGATATCATCTTTCTTTTGGATGGATCACTCAACGTCGGAAATGCCAACTTCCCCTATGTGCGGGACTTTGTTGCCACCCTAGTTAACGACCTTGATGTCGGCAGTGACAAAATCCGAGTTGGCTTAGTGCAATTTAGCGACACTCCCCAAACTGAGTTTTCCCTATACTCCTACCAAACCAAATCAGACATAATTCAACGCATGGGGCAGCTGAGGCCCAAGGGGGGGTCAGTGCTGAACACTGGCTCTGCACTGAACTTTGTGCTTTCGAACCACTTCACGGAAGCTGGTGGGAGCAGAATAAATGAACAAGTGCCACAGGTCCTAGTGCTGGTGACGGCAGGGAGGTCTGCAGATCCCTTCTTGCAAGTTTCCAATGAATTAGCTCGAGCCGGAGTGCTGACTTTTGCTGTCGGCGTTAGCAGTGCGGATAAGGCAGAGCTTGAACAGATTGCCTTTAATCCAAGAATGGTGTATTTTATGGATGATTTCAGTGCTCTGGCAGCTTTACCCCAAGAATTAAGTAAACCTATAACGACATATGTTAGTGGAGGTGTGGAAGAGGTTCCACTCGCCCCAACAGGTAATACCTATCTTCCTTCATGTTGACTGCATTAAGTTGATCTTGTTTAAGTTAATTTCTTCTTTCCAGTGTACACTTGGACATTTGTCCAAGCCCTGAGTCATCAAAGTGGTTATGGCTGTGCTTAACTAGGTGATCTTTAAGGTCCCTCCCAACCTAAACGTTCTGTGAGGCTGTGAATACATGGCTTGACACTGGCAGCTCTTCATTTTGTTCAAGTCACTTCTAGCATGCTTTAAAAGCACAATTTAAAGCTTTTTGGTAGGTCAGGACCAAAGGAGAATCAGAGCAAGTCTATGCCCACCAGTCATTGCCTCAGGTGTTCCCTTTCTGCTGCCATAATAGTGACACAACCTGTAAATGCATTACATGCACTAAATCAGGCAATGGGAGCATGAGCTTTTGGCCACAAGGACTGCTGTGGGAAGGTTAAAGTCACCCCAGAGAGCACAGAGGAGCAGAGGTCTAGCCAGGTACAGAAGGCCAAATCTATTCCCAGAACCACTTGGTCGAAGTGATGTCACAGAGGCTGGATTTGACTTCCAATATCCAAAGTTATCCTCCAACATTAAACCCAAAAACTGTTGGCAGGTTTAACCCTTTTTAAACAGGTATTTTCTCACTAATTCCATTATTGTGGCAATGTGCTGATGAAGACATAAGAACAACCGGGATTGGTTAGTATGGAAAGACCATCAAGATTAATGTGAAAGATGTTAAGACACACACAGACACGAGATGTTTGGGTTTATCTTGGGAATTCAATGAGATTAAAAGGGCCTCAAATGGAAACAGGTAAAAGGCTTTTTCTCCTCCCAAAATTATAACTTGTCCATGGATTTAGATGTTCCTTGTGATGCAAGTGGGAGAAGATACAGAAAATGCTTTATGTATTTGTGTATGAACTAATCTCTGTTTGTCGTCTACTCAGCCTTTAAATAGAAAAAAAACCCCTAACATTGCTGTTTTAATTCATGTTTGTGTTACTGACCTATTGCTAAACCTTAAACGTCACTGAATCAGCCAATTTATGACATGATCTGATGTGATACAATATGTGGTATGTCTGTCTGGTGCCTGAATTTATTGGGTCTTAGGATAGAGGTGTTCTTGCTTCCCTTTCTTCCTCGGATAAATAAGTCAAAGGGGCTGTTTAATCCTGTAGACTCTGAATATTTTGGTAAATGGGAATATTGAAAGACTGAAACCCAGCTGACTTGTAGAGAAGTTTCTAGGATGATGTGTAAGGAGAAAAATGCCTTCATATCTCTTTTCCCCCTCTTTTCATTTGTGAATTTATTCTAGAAAGCAAGAAAGATATTTTATTCCTGATTGATGGCTCAGCCAACCTCTTGGGTAGCTTTCCTGCCGTCCGGGATTTTGTACACAAAGTCATTTCTGACCTGAACGTGGGTGCCGATGCCACACGAGTAGCAGTAGCTCAGTTCAGTGACACACTCCAAGTTGAATTTGACTTTGCCGAATACACGTCTAAGCAAGATATGCTTCTCAAAGTGAAGAGGATGAAGATCAAAACTGGGAAGCAACTGAACATTGGAGCTGCACTTGATGAAACTATAAGGAGGCTGTTCGTCAAGGAAGCTGGGAGCAGGATCGAAGAAGGGGTTCCTCAGTTTTTGGTCCTCCTCGTTGCTGGGAGATCAGCTGATGATGTGGAGGAACCATCAGATGTTCTAAAGCAAGCTGGAGTTGTGACCTTCGCTATCAAAGCCAAAAACGCCGACCCCGTAGAGCTGGAAAGGATCGTTTATGCCCCGCAGTTCATTGTGAACGTCGAATCCCTCCCTCGGATTTCAGAGCTTCAGCCAAACATAGTCAACCTGCTGAAGACTGTCCAGCTTCAGCCAACAGGTATAGGGAGCCCTGGGGTTTCCAAGAGGATGAAAGAAATTACTTACATGCCCCATCTCAATTGGCAACCGAGGCATTTGGGTCTGGTGGTGTCTAAAACAATTATGTAGAAACTGCTACTGCACTTAGATTTTCCTCTCCTTTGATCCAGCAAAGTATTAAGGTTCAAATTGAATTTTAAAGATAAGTAAGGAAAAGGCCTTTTGTTCAGCGGGAAGAGCTGCAGTTGGTGCTGTTACATGGGTACAAACTTGACATAAGAAGGAGTCATTGCCCCAGAGAGCGCGTTAATTGATGTGCAATGCTGGGCAAGGGCTAGAAGAAGCAGATACAGGCTGGGCTCGATTTCTTTTTTCATCCTCCCTTTTCTGGAGGAGTGGTAGCGAGTAAGGAGCACTGTAGAGCACTGGATTCACTCTTGCTCTGTTGTTTCTTACAGGATATGATGGCAGTTTCTAGATTTTGTTCTTACGCACCAACAAATTAAACGCTCTCAACTCTCTTATGATTGAAGCTCAGTATATGAGATGGATTAATTGAAGAATATTAAAAAAAGAATCACAAAGAGGATCACACTGCCACAATTATAAATTCACTCTGTGGTACTAGAAATTATGAATGTACAGCTGTGTGATTTTCTGAGGCAGTCCTCATTTGAGCATTACCTTGTCTCCAAATAGGAGGTGGAGACGAGGAAAAGTGTAATAACATCCACATCATCTCTCCATAAAAGTCCTGGGCAGATGGACTTAGAATCATAGAAACATAAAAAAGAAATAGGGCTGGAAGGAACCTCAGGGTGCCATCTGCTACATGCTCTCGTCCCCAACAGGATCTTCTTGTCCAGAACCAGCTGACATTGGTCTAATCTGTTCTGGAAACCCTCTGGTAGAGAATTCCCAGCCTCCATAATCAGTCTTAATCATAATCATAATCAAAGTTCAATCCCTTTGATCTGGATCAGTAAACATTTTCCCTTAACATTAAACTTCTGCCTCCTTAGTCACACTTTAAGCCTTTTACATCTCCTTCAATTCGAGAAGGACACAGATGTCAGCTCACTCCCGTGTTTCGTGTGCCATACATGTCTTGTCTCTGTCCTCATGTCACCAGCTCTGTACTCAGCTCATTCAATCTATCCTGCTAAGTCTTGTAGATCTTCTACATTTTCACCATTTCCTCTCCAACATCAGTCTGCTCCAAATGACCAGAGTGCAACAGTGGCATCCCCTGGTCATCTCTTATCCCACCTTTTCCATGTGGATTCATTACCCTTCCCATATTGGTGCAGCTTCTACCTCAACAAAGATTTGTGCAACTAGTGCTCTTGAATTCCATCCTCCCTTTTCAAACCATTAGTGTCATGCCAAGATCATTTTGAATCCCTTGGACCACCAAGGACTATTAATAACTGTGCTATTATCTCACTGATAGCTGCATCTACCCACTTCTAGTGCTCTTGGCTAAAAGAGAGACACTTCATTAGAGCATCCGGATTTTTTTCTTCTTTATCCGCTACCCAGATACTTTTAATAGGACTTTTTCCCTGCTCCTGAATTTTAGAGGAAGTATATGAAATTGGGACACACCAGGCAATGTCTGCTCCTTCTCCCCACATATATTAATGTTCTGTTCCTATGCATTAATCCACCAGGTTTCCAACAGTCCTCTTAAATAATAAATTTGTTCTGAAGTCTGCATTAAGAATTCAACTGCCCTTGTTATTTCTTTATATGTTTAGCATTCATAAGCAGATATTGAGGATTTTCTTCAGAGGGACACATCATGTTCCTGCCAAGACAGTTTTGGTTAATGCTGTCCAGCAGTTGGTGTGTTTGAGAGCCAGGGATGTCTTCTGCTTGGTTAAGCCAAAACTTTGCAATTCTGCTGATCAGTAGCAGAATCCATCAACAACTCTCTGATCTTTGACAATTCATGTTCTTGGAGGTTTTTCCTTTTTTTTTTTTTTTAGTGTCTTTCACCATTAAAATAGCAGAATGAGCATTGGTTGATTCCCTGTAAGCCATNTTTAAGAAAAAATATTTGTTCACAATTAACTTTTTTTCCTGCTTGCAAATATTAAAAAAACAAAACAAAACCACAAGAAAACCCCAACAATCCCCCTCCCTCTCATTATCTAACATTTTAGAAGATCGTTTCAGCATTTTCAGCTGGATGTCCTTTCCAGCAATTTCTTATTTTTTATTCTGGGCATGGGCAGTAGTATTTATTTCTAAGTTCAGTGATGCCTCAGAAAAGCTTTTCTCTCCCTCTCTTCACCATCTCCCTGTGAGCACCCCCTGCAATATGCCATTTCATCCAGAGACTCAGTGTTTGCTGTGAGCAAAATATTCCTGATGCCCCAGACTCCTCCTGCATCTTGCAAAGCCAATTCCGAACTTCCCAGTTCCCTTGGGAGCAGATGGCTTCTCCCAGCCTCAGGTAGGAGATGGCACCCAGAGTCCCTTGACACCCTATTTCCTATGGATCTATGATTCTATGACCCGGTGGGTAAGGCATGGCATCCACTGCACTGTGCTTTCCACCGACTTCCACCCATCTGCCTCTTCACCAGGGATTGCATCCGATGGCAAAGGAGCTGAACCACTTGTCCTGACACCTCGCTTTACCCTCCCCAAGCTTTTGTACTCCTTTGGTTCGATGTACGCGGAGAATGTTAATCGCTGCAAAACAGCATCTCACTTATTCCCCCCTTCCCTTACTTGTCTCAAACAGTAGTTGAGAGAGGTGAGAAGAAGGATGTGGTGTTTCTAATCGATGGCTCGGATGGTGTCAGGAGCGGTTTCCCTTTACTGAAGACGTTTGTCCAAAGAGTTGTTGAAAGCCTGGATATCGGTCGTGACAAGGTCCGTGTCGCTGTCGTACAGTACAGCAACATCATACAGCCGGAGTTCTTACTCGACACCCACGAGGACAAAGCAGATCTCATCAGTGCCATCCAGGAGCTGAAGGTTATGGGAGGATCTCCTTTGAACACTGGAGCAGCCCTGGACTATCTCATCAGGAATGTGTTCACGGTGTCAAGTGGCAGCAGGATAGCGGAGGGCGTCCCACAGTTCTTGATTCTTCTGACTGCTGACCGGTCCCAGGACGATGTGAGGAGGCCCTCGGTGGTCCTGAAGACGAGTGGCACGGTGCCCTTCGGCATTGGGATTGGAAATGCTGACCTCACAGAACTGCAGACCATTTCCTTCCTGCCAGATTTTGCTATCTCTGTTCCCGACTTCAGCCAGCTGGATTCGGTGCAGCAGGTCGTCTCGAACAGAGTCATCCGGCTGACCAAGAAAGAGATAGAGTCACTTGCCCCTGACCTGGTTTTTACATCTCCCAGCCCAGGTGAGAAGACGTTTGTGTCTGCACCAAGAACCAGCAGCAAAATATGATGTTTAGTAACATCATGGTTGCAACACAAACCGAGAAAAGCAAAGATGGTCACGGCTAAGACTCCAAGTCAATCTTGGTCTCACTGTTGGGGCACTACTTAGGGTTGGTAGGAGCTGTGTAATTAAGCTGAGCCACCTTTGAGTCCAGTCCCTCAAGGTGGTCCATGCTATATCCACATGGAAGACCCAAAAAGTGAATGCTATTTCCTTAATCTTATTTAAGTGGATGGGTTTTAAGTCCATGCTATTCCTTCTTTAATGGAAATTGCATCATTTAGATGCAACAGAAACACTGTCACACTACTATAAATCAAGGTCAGCTCTCTGCTAAATGTAAGACTTGTTGATTTTTCTTATATTTTCCACCCTCATTCACCAGGGCAAGAGAAATTTGAAGTGGGCATTGAGAAAAGGATCAGATCTTCCCTTTCTGGTCTCACTCGGAATGAAATACAGCCATTGTATGCCTGAGATGAAGAATACCCCAGATCAGTCCCTTAGCAGTTCACCATCCTACTCTGTCTGTGCAGACTGCCTTCCTCCATCCCCATTTATCAGTGAGATATACTGCAATAATTCAAAGTCTGACCTGAATTACCACTGCAGAAAACACTTAATTAGGAATCAAAAAGTCATCCTGGAAAGGCAGAAGCTGAGCAAATAATAAGATAGAAACTTTCCTACAGGACAAACCCAAAGAAAGAGGTGTGGTTCTGAGTGTAAAACCATCCCAGGCTGCCTAGCAACGTGCCCCGAGTGAGGACTGTCACCAGGATATGTTTCCTTGTGTGGACATCCCACAAGGAATTATTGTTCCAAGTGTCCCCTGCTCCCTCTTGCTTCCTTTGCTCTGGAAGTTGCTGTTCTTGCACCCCCTGGGGATGTGCCTAGCAGACTGGTCCTGTCCCTGTGTTGGACGCAGAGCTGCCTGCTGGGACTCCCAGGAGATAATCACAGGCAACGAGACAAGGAGCATCCTCCCCATGGCCAAAGGCAGTGGTGTAGATGATGAGCTTAGCTGCTTTCCATGAGCAATGCCTGGTGCACCTTCTGACCACTGCCCTCTCTCCTGCAGCGGGTGTGAAGAGGGACGTTGTGTTCATGGTTGATGGCTCCCGCTACGCCGCCCAGGAGTTCTACCTCATCCGCGACCTCATCGGGAGGATAGTGAACAACCTGGACGTGGGCATCGACAACACCAGGATTTCGGTGGTCCAGTTCAGCGAGCACCCCCACGTGGAGTTCCTGCTCAACACCCACTCCACCAAGGACGAGGTGCAGAGCGCCGTGAGGCAGCTGCGGTCGAAGGGTGGCCAGCAGGTGAACATGGGGGTCGCCCTTGAGTTTGTGGCAAAGACCATCTTCACCCGGCCCTCCGGGAGCCGCATAGAGGAGGGTGTCCCTCAGTTCTTGATCATCCTCTCCTCCCGCAAGTCCGACGATGACTTGGAGTATCCCTCACTCCAAGTCAAACAAGTGGGGGTGGCACCTATGATGGTAGCAAAGAATGTGGATACTGAAGAGATGGTACAGATTTCCCTTAGTCCTGATTATGTATTCCAAGTCTCCAGCTTCCAGGAACTGCCCAGCCTCGAGCAGAAGCTGCTGACTCCTATTGAAACCCTGACTGTGGACCAAATCAGGCAGCTGCTGGGAGATGTGCAACCCCCCATAGGTAAGGTGCTGTCAGGACTGACTGTCTCTGAGTTGCTATTCAAGTAAATGTTGCCCAAAAAACCTTTCCTTAAGTTGAGGTTTCCCTTAGATAAAAGCAAATGTGCAGCACATGTACAGTCTTGGAAGTAAACTTTCAGATAGGTGGAAATTCTACCCAAGTACCCAAAATACAATATAACTTACAATTTTCAAGTCAATAGATTGCCTGTTTTGGTTTTCAGTTCAAATTCTGCAATGTGTGCAGTTGCCTATTCCCATCCAGCAGCTCTCTAGGAAACAGACTTAAAGCTGGAAACATTGACGAATCCAGATAAGAGCATTAATGAACAAAACAGATAAGGCTCTAAGTAGTGCATGTTTCAGATATCAGGCAGACTGTTAGCACACACATGCTTGCTTGCACACAAATCCTTTGGAGAGGCCCCCAGACCACCATGACTAAAGTTGGCTGAAATATGCTGCGTGGCTTTATCTCACACGAGAGCAGATAGCGCAGAAACCCTCCTGCAAAGCTTCAGCAAAGGCTTGGCACGCCGGTAATTTCCTCTGTTCTTGTTTCCCTGCAGATGTTTCTGGTGAGGAAAAGGACATTGTCTTCCTCATTGACAGCTCCGACAGCGTTAGGCCTGACGGGCTTGCTCACATCCGGGATTTCATCAGCAGGATTGTTCAGCAGCTGGAAGTGGGGCCAAACAAAGTGCGAATCGGGGTGGTACAGTTCAGCAATAATGTCTTCCCTGAGTTCTACCTGAAGACCCACAAGTCCAAAAATGCCATCCTGCAAGCCATCCGCCGTTTGAGGCTTAGAGGGGGGTCCCCCCTGAACGCTGGCAAAGCCCTGGACTACGTGGTGAAGAACTACTTCATCAAGTCTGCGGGGAGCAGGATAGAAGATGGAGTGCCCCAGCACCTCGTCGTCATCCTTGGAGAGCGGTCCCAGGATGACGTGAACAGACCTGCTAATGTGATCACCTCAACCAACATCAAACCCCTGGGTGTTGGAGCCAGGAATGCAGACAGGGACCAGCTGCAGATCATTACCAACGATCCTGAGCGTGTGCTTGTGGTACAGGACTTCACAGGACTCTCAACTTTAGAAAACAGGATACAGAGGATTCTTGAAGAGCTTCCAATACCTACAACAGAAACACCTGGACCATTCTTACCTGGTAAGGCTGCTATTCTTCCTCTAGACTTTTCTGAACAGAGCACAGGTTGTATCTGTGCAATGTGAAAATGATTCCATAATTACACCTTTTGATTCTCATCCCTTCAGTCGCCTTGATTAAAAGAACACTTTGAAATAGATTTTGCTTAATGTAGGAAAGAATGGAATTAAATTTGAAAAGAGATGAGGGTGTCTATCACAAAAACAAGTAATGGTGTATGAAGTGTTATACAAAACCTTTCTTGTGTGGATGTAAAATCCTGCCAAGGCTCGATGAAACTAAAATGGTAGAAAGGAGAGAGAAACTTCACCTTGCAAAGTGATGCTTCACAAAGCACTAAGCCACTTAAATATCATAGATGCTGCAAACAGTTGTTAACCACTGTGTTTGTGATTTTTTCAGGAGGTAAAAAGCAGGCTGACATTGTGTTTTTGCTGGATGGCTCCATCAATCTGGGGAGAGATAACTTCCAAGAAGTTCTTCAGTTCGTCTACTCTGTGGTGGATGCCATTTATAGGGATGGGGACTCTATCCAGGTAGGACTGGCGCAGTACAACTCAGATGTCACCGACGAGTTTTTCCTCAAAGACCACTCCACCAAACCTCAGATTTTAGATGCCATCAACAAAGTCATCTACAAAGGCGGGCGAGTGGCAAACACTGGTGCAGCCATCAAGCACATCCAGGAAAGACACTTTGTGAAGGAGGCCGGCAGCCGAATCGACCAGAGGGTGCCCCAGATCGCCTTCATCGTCACGGGTGGGAAGTCTACGGACGACGGGCCGAGGGCCTCCCAGGAAATCACGCAGAAAGGGGTAAAGGTGTTCGCAGTGGGCGTGAAAAACATTGACCTGAAGGAAGTCAGCATGCTGGCCAGCGAGAGTGCCATGAGCTTCAGAGCATCCACAGCCCAGGAGCTGTCTGAGCTCAATGAGCAGGTCCTGGTCACGCTGGAAGCCGCTATGGAGGAGAAACTGTGCCCAGGAACAACAGAGGTGACAAGAGGTAAGCACAATTCCTTTGTAATGTGCTGCAGTTGTTCTCAAGGGTGGCTTTAAATATCCAAAGTGTTTTGATTGACTTACCCATTCTACTCTTGCATTTTGCCTACAGCCTGAGGTGCAGCATGGGCTCATTCCTCCTTCATGAGTGTGGTGGGGGGCTGCAAACCTTTGGTACAAGAGCTGCCTGTTCGTGTGTGTAACGTGGTGTAACATCACCACAGAGCTGCCATGGTGGTGGAATTCATTTCAGATATGACAGTCAGGCACTAAATCACTGGCCTCCTATCACTGTCTTGGAGAGGCTCCTTTATTTAGCTGCCTTTGGATGAAGTCTCACCAGCTTTCTCCCAGTTATGTAGGGACATGATAACAGTATCACCTTTGTTTGGTGCCAAAATGAAAAATGATGTTGTTTTGCCCTTGGTGTCTGTTACAGGCTAATTGGACTTCTTGGCCATTCGGGCATAGAGAGTGTGCTGGAAATCATAGAATCAGAAAATTCTGGGATGGTTTGGGTTGGAAGGGACCCCAAAGATCATATAGTTCCAACCTCCCTGTCATAGGACACCTTCTGCTAGACTAAGTTGCTCCAAGCATCATCCAACCTGGCCTTGAACAGTTCCAGGAATGGGGCAAACTGTGCCAGTGCCTCACCAGGAAAAATTTCTTCCCAGTATTCCATCTAACCCTGTCCTCTGTCAGTGGGAAGCCCATTCCCCCTTGTCCTGTCACTCCATGCCCTTGCCCAAAGTTCTTCTCCAGCTCTCTCATAACCCCTTAGGCACTGGAAGGGGAAAACAATGCCAGACCATCCAGGGTGCCCACTGGATCTCACAACAAGTACATGAGGAAAAGCCAGCATGTGAGTGGTTGTAGGTGAAGGTAGAATTGCCCTAAGAGGGAATCCCAAGATTCAGCTGCTTCAGAAGCCACGCAGGGGAATTGCAGTGAGTAAGTGAGCTGGTATTGCTGTCAGATCTCACTCCCAGCAGCTGGTTTTACTTACTACATTCGAGCCAGTCGTACTCCCAGCACGACTGACCACGGCTCAGCCCTCTGGCTTTGAGCAGAGGCGTCTCCTGAACCTCTGGAGAAGCTGGAGAGCCACAGCAGCCCTGAGCTGAGCAGCAGCTCCAGCTGAGAATGAAAACTGAGTGCAGGGAAAAGCAAACCAATGCTGGTGGTAACCCCAAGTGCAGCACCAATGGGACTAATACCAAAGAGAATTCAAACCCCTCCCTGTTTGAAAGCCTGTGCAGGAGAGGGAGATGTTAAATCCTGAGGAAAGGCATCCAGCAGCCTGATTTCCCCATGCTCCAGACCAGTGGGCAGCTTGATGGCTGCAGGGCAATTCCACGCCCACACTTAAATATTCCAGCAGAAAGGCAGGCTGTGCCTCACCTTGTTAGCTTGGGCTGAGCATCTTCAAATCCTGTTTCTTCCCTAATTCCCAGCTATCCCATATAAATCCTAGCTACCCCTCTCAGGGATTTGGGATCAGTTACCTGGTTGTCACCTCCCTCTGCATCCCTGAGGCTGGGGGACTGTCCCTTCAAGCATGGGCAAAGGGTATAGGTACACTGTGCAAGTACTGACAGGTTTTCATGCAGGGGAAGAAAAGGAGCAGTCTTGGCTGCCTGGTGAAAATGAAAATTTCTCTTGGACTTGGTTTAGGCAGCTCCTCCCAATGAAACAAAAAAAAAAAAAAGAAGAAAAAAAAAAGTTAAAATTAATAAAATGCAAAGTTTTCCAAGTTATCATTGCTATGATGAAAGGAAATAGAAGGCACTTGTGTATCAAGTGGTGGCAGTTCTTGATGAAGAATGTCTTCACTAATGACTAAAAGAGTAACTAAAAAAGCCATTACTTGAAAAACAATCATCACACTACCCAATGATGCTCTTCTCTCTCTCTGTGTTTCCCTTTCAGAGTGTGACTTGGATGTGATACTTGGCTTTGATGTCACGGATGTTGGGCCTGGCCAAAATATATTCAATTCCCAGAGAGGTCTGGAGTCCCGAGTCGAGTCCGTGCTGAACAGGATAACGCAGATGCAGAGGATCAGCTGCACTGGCAACCAGGCACCCAATGTCAGGGTGGCCATCATGGCCCAGGCACAGGGGGGACCCGTGGAGGGTCTGGACTTCTCCAAGTACCAGCCCGAGCTCTTCGAGAGGTTCCGGGACATGCGCAGCCGCGGGCCCTACGTCCTCACGGCAGACACACTGAGGTCCTACCTGAGCAAGTTCAGGTCCTCACCCTCTGGCAGTGCCAAGGTGAGCCAAATCCAAGGCCACTGAGGTGGTGTTGGCCAGGCGAGCTGGCTTCTGGTGTATTTTTTTTTTTAAAAAGGGACTGTAAACTCATGATGATTTTTTTAAAAATTATTCATTAAAGAAGTAAATTTATTCACCAGAAATTTGGCCACTTAAACCCTGCCTGTTCCCTGCACTCTCCATTCATTGTCAGGGGCCTGTCCTCACAATTGACTGAGCATTGCTGCAGCCAGTGCCCACGACTGCTGCTTGGCTGCAAACTGTTGCTCTCCAGATATTTCCCAACCGTACTCTATCAACAAACACCTGCATGAGACAGTGGGCAGGAACCTGGCACAGAAATGCCTGGGAAAAACATGGCCTGGAAAAGGAGTAGCAGTTCCCCCATCTCCTCTCGGATGAAGCATCCCCTGGAAAAAAAAGGCCCTTCAGGTTGCACTTTGATTGTGTTTCTGAAACTTTGTGATATAAATTTATTTTCTCTCCTAGGTTATAATCCATTTTACTGATGGTGCAGATGACCCAATAAATCAGCTGGAGGCTGCTTCATCTACTTTGCATGCAGAAGGTAAACCTTTTCCTCTTCAAGGCAGTGATTATAGTCCATGTTAACATGTGGCCCATTTTACCCCCATTTCTCATGAATCCACTGGCTTTTGGCAGTAAGGAATAAGGATTTCACGAGTTCTACAGGCACTGGCTGTTCTTCACTGCTTTCCTGTGGTATTTAGCTGCCTGCTGCCACCTAAGCACGTGGGTAACTTGCACTGAATGTGCCTGTTCTCAGCCAAATAAGCTCCTTTTGCGATCAGAGAGGTGGATAAGGATGTGTCATCGCAGGGGAGGGTGTGCAGGCTGTGCAGAGCACCTTGCCCCATCCCAAAGCCCCCTCTGCTTCCCCCGTCTCAGGTGTCAGCGCTCTCCTGTTCGTCGGGCTGGACCGAGTGAGCAACTTTGACAGAGTGATGCAGCTGGAGTTCGGTCGTGGGTTCACCTACAACAGACCTCTCCGAGTTAATCTGCTGGACCTGGATTTCGAGCTGGCAGAGCAGCTCGTAAGTAACTTGGCACGGGCAGCGCTGCCTCGTAATGCTGGAGGAAAGCCCATGGCTGGATCTCCTGCAGGGCTGAACCGTGGCTGAATTACACCCTCTTGGCTCTGCTCCTCCCCCCCTCCCTACCTCACGTCAGCTCTTCTTGCAGATGCCACAGCAAATAAAGGGAAGAGCAGAGCACGGCACTGCCTGGTCTCCTACACTCCAGACAAGTGGGATAGGATAAGACACCATCAAAAGCTGCCATGCCAAAAATCTGCCCTCTGCCTATACTTATACAGTTGGGGTTTTTAACCTTATGGTAGTGCCCTGTCATATCTGGCCAGCATTAAAGCTTCTTGCAGAAGCACTGCTTTCTAGGTTTCTTTCCCCAAGATTCTGTTTAGTTAGTTTCTACTTTGGATTTATGTAACCAGAAAAAGCAAACAAACTGTAAGTCACTGTATTTCAGACATGCTTTTAACAGACAGATTTATCATTTAAGGTCCCTTTCAATCCAACTCATTCCATGATTCTTTCTTCTTCATAGATTTCCTGCCCTCCCATAGATGTAGACCCTCTTGGGTCTGTTTTTGTTATTTGCTCTCAACCTTGGAATTTCCAGTTCCTCTCAGTTTCTCATCTGCTACCATCACGATTGAGCTCGTTTCACAGTAGATTTAATAAGATTGGGCTTACCCACTGATCCCTGTGGTAATCTTGCTGAGCCCTTCTCCGCACATCAAAGTGCAGCCACTTGGGAGTGAACCTTGGGTTCTGGGATAAGAGCTAGTCTCCAGCCCATCCCCAAGTAATTCAGCCTAGGAAAACCCTTCCAAAATGTAAATGTGCAAAGCTGGCAGGAAACATTTGCAGCCAGCAATGTACTTGGCAAAGAAAGCAATTTTTTTTTTTTTTTCTGCTGGATGATACAAAAACCAGCTGCAATTTCTCTGAGCCCATATCTTTCTTTTTAGTTTTTTTTGCTCTTTTACTATGCACTCACAAATCGTTCTCAGCCTGTGTGCTGCTGCCACAACTTTCTTGTGGCCTGTTGCACAACCTGGATTGGTTTCTTTGGAGATGAGATTTCTCTTTGCAGTGGCAGACACTGCTCTGGGGACTGATCTTCTGCTAAATGCACTCTATGATTTCTGCCCCACGCAGTTCCTGCTTAAACCCTTCCCTCTGATGTCCAAAATATAGTGTTGGCTTCTGCTTCCTAACCACGTAACCTAATCAGTCTTGCCAGCACACACCTCCTTCTCTTGCTGCTGGGGGCGTTTCAAGGACCCCAAAATGCTGCTGGGTCAATGTTGTTTTTGTCACAGGAGCAGTTCCACAGACTTGCAGGAGTTACAGCGCTGGGGCTCTGCCAAGTTTCTTACATCTTCATTTTGTGTCCTGTGCTGTTTGCTGCAGGACAACATTGCAGAGAGGACATGCTGCAAGGTCCCGTGCAAGTGCTCAGGACAGAGAGGGGACAGAGGAATTCCAGGCCCCATAGGACCAAAGGTAGGTCACTTCATCCAGGGATAAAGGGTCCCTGTGCAAGGGACCTCGGTGGTGATGGGTGGGTGATGTGCAGGTTGTCGTGGGTGATGTTAATGGGGGGATCACCTCCACTTACTCCCCTCATTTTAAAACTGACCCTGGGCCTTGCACTGGGGGCTGAGAGCTGCTCTTCTTCCCTTTCCTTACAGCCTCTGTGTTGTAAAACATCCAAGAGGGCAGGGATGGGTGGCTGAAAGGAGGAGGTGAAGCATCTTGTGAAACAATTTAGGGACATCAAAAGGAGATGGTTTCTCTGATTAACTTGTTTACACATATGACCAAGCAGCTGCTTTGTGCAAATCTAGGAAAATCTTGAATATCAATCACAGAACTATGAAAGAAATGCATAATTCTCTCTGTTGTCTTCTAGGGTGTCACGGGAGATCTTGGATACGGGGGCTATCCTGGTGATGAAGGAGGACCGGTGAGTGATTGCCCCTGCTCAAGCAGGGACCTCACCATAGCAAAGCATTTAGAGGCTTTTCCACTAAATATTTTCTGCCGGGGGTGTGGGTGTGGGTTAGAAGAGACAGAAAGCAGAACTTTGAGGTCTCCCCTCGCAATAGCCTGAATAGCAACTCAGGTCCCAGCTGCTCCTGGGATAAAGTCAGTCAGGAGCTTCTGGAGAGCTGGAGAAGCATGATGGGGGAAGAACTCTCATTACTTGATGTGACCCGGGTCTGTGCTGTTTCTCCAAAGCAAATAAAATCCCCAGCTTCATCAAAGTTGCAGGCTATGCCAAAGTTTTCCTGCAGCTGAAAGGTTTGAATAAGTCCAAGGATGGAACCAAGAGGGATGTTTCCATCACATGGCAGACAGCATGAGTCCCATGACTTCTTATTAGCACTGCTTTATCCAAACTCTTCATGAATCCCACATCACCCCCGTAATAAACATCTCCCCACACATCACTCCTGGGAGGTGAGGCCAAGGCAGGGCCAGGGCCAAGTGCTGCAGTGAGACACTGCGTGCAGTGCAATGTTTTCCTGGGGCTGGGAGGTCAGGATGGGATTAGATGCCTGTGCAGAGCTCTGGAGGTTTCATCTCATCACTTTATTTTTGTAATAGAAGTTTTATAAAGCTCTTTCATAGCTGAGGGTTTGGGAAGGATGTTTCTCTCCCATAAAGACTTGCAGTTGGTGTCTACGTGAGGAGTGTTGCTGGCAGGAGATGGTGGGGTGATCAGGCAAAAGCTGATTTGCTCCTGTGCCTGCAGGCCACCTCCTGTAGCAGTTAGCCACAGAAACATGCTTAGCAGGCAAACCCTGACCATTCCTTTTTCCCCTCCATGCAACAGGGTGAGCGTGGACCACCGGGTGTGAACGGGACACAAGGTTTCCAGGGATGTCCCGGGCACAGAGGAACAAAGGTATGTGTGGCACCAGCCTGCATGGAGCAGACCCAGAGTCCAGAGGGTGAGAGTCCACTAAGGGCAACTCCTGCTGCTTTAGAAGGTCACACAACAGCTGCCATGTCCACTCCAGTGGTGGTGTCCACCTGGCCAAGCACCAAGGCTTTCAGCATGAGTTGTGGCTTTAGCGTTGCTGGGAAGAGCAAAAGGGAAGCCCACAGTCACCCAGCCTCAATCCACAAACAAGGCTGATCTATTTTCTGCAGTCTGGCTCTGGGGGAAAGATTTGGGAAGAGATGGATCTCTTCTTAACACCAAAAAGTGGCTCAGAGCTGGGACAGTGTGTGGGTGGAAATCTGCTGCTGGGGAGACAAGTGAGCCATGGCTGCAGCTTTAAAGAGGAACCTTGAGCTAATGGTTCAGGACAGCAGCCAGAAAAGGTGGGGAAACATAAAATATTTATGGGAAATATTCAGTGAAACTAAGGGGATGTTTTCTACCATTTGCTCTGACCACAGGATCCTCTGTCGGGGAGAAAAGGAGTGTATGAACCAAGCCCATTAACTTGCAACTGAGATCCTGAGTCTCTTTAAGTCTGTCCAGCCTTGTCAAAGGCACCAGGACTGGCCCTAGATTAATTAAAAAATGGGTTCAGGGAAAAAAAAAAGTCAGTGGAGAAAGAGTTGTGGCTAAGGAGTGAGCTATTTTATTGGATAAGCTGGATTAACCCCACGGTCCACATATTTTACCTTGACAAAAGCCTTGAGGAAGCAGCTGAATTAAAATTCTGGCATAAGAGGAAATAGGCAAAGTCTTGCCCTGGTCCTGGCTCTGGGTCTGCCACCAAGCCCACCTCTCTTCTCCACCACTTCCCACAGCAATGAACTGGACAAAAATGGAGTAACTCCCTTTTCTGATCTCTTTAGGGTTCTCGGGGATTCCCAGGAGAGAAGGTAGGGAGCAATTTCCTCACGCCACGGCAGTGAGAATGAATGTATGGACACATCAGGATCCCCCTCCCTGTTCCCTTTTCCCTCAGTGAGCATTTGCCCTTTGCCTCTCTTCCACAGGGTGAACTGGGAGAAATGGGCCTGGATGGTATTGATGGAGAAGAGGTCAGTCATTTTAATTACTCTTTATAACGAGATGCTTCAGTGAAGTGTTTAAGGAGAACCTTGAAGGTGGCAAATATGCTAAACTATTTTTCTTTTTTTAGGGAGACAAAGGTTTGCCTGGCTCCTCTGGAGAGAAGGGATACTCTGGCAGGAGGGTAAGCTTTAATCACTTCTACAGCGGGGCTAAGGGATGGTGTCAAGGTGGATTTGAGCCAGGGGAGAGGGGAAAGCCATCGTGCTCCCCTCAGGGATGAGGGCCTGGGTGCTTTTGACAGGCAAGGGCTGCTCTCCCAACCCTCTGTGTCTTCCCACAGGGTGATAAGGGAGTTAAAGGTGAACGAGGAGAGCGAGGTGACCGTGGGCTCCGTGGAGATCCGGTAAATACTGCTGAGCCATCTGCTTGATTTTCCACCCACTTCCCACCACTCCTGGGGGTCATCAGCTCAGGCTCATTAAATGGTGCTTGACACTGGCAGGTCCAGTGACAGAGCAGGAACTGGGAGGTGACATATGGGCACCACATGCCTCTTGATACCAACCTGTCAATCACTGTTGCACTATATTAAAATCCCCCTTCCTCCCCTTCTTCAGTATTATTATTTCTCTCTTGAAAAGCTGTGTCTGTCTGAAAACACCAATAATACTTCATCTATATCAGTCAAAAAAGGAAAAAAAAAAAGAAAAGTTGGTTCTGAGCTCTAGCAGAGCAGTTTATGATGCCTGATTTTCATGTCCCACTTACACAGATGTTTCTCATTGCTCTGTTGCTTTCAGGGAGATTCAGGAGCTGATAATACTCAACGGGGCTCCAGAGGCCAAAAGGGTGAAATTGGACCAATGGTAAAATTTCTTTGTTGTCTTATGTTGCTGTTTTGTTTTTAGAATAGGATGGCACAGAAAAAATAAGGAGAAAAGGTGCTGCCAAAAAGGTGCAGTTTCTTAAACTCATGGTGCCTTGTCAGATGAATGTTTTTTTTTTCAGTAGAAACTGTTGCTGGTTTGCAACTAAAACTTTCCCTGTGAAGATGTTTTGTATAAAAAGTGCCTTTTCAAAAAAAAATTGTTATTTTACAATGTCTTTTTTCATATTTTCAGTGAAAACAACTTTGTATATGGAAATTAACTTCATATGTTCTTGTGGGTCATGTACAGAAACAGAGAACTGTTTAGATGATACCAAATCAGAACCTCCTGATTCACCTGAAACCTTGGGGGGTAAAAAAACAACAAACACACTCTCCTTGGAAAATTTCAAAAAACATTTGTTTTCAAATCACCTCAGAATAAAAATGCACCTTAAAATACCCGAAGGCACTTCCCAAAGAATGGGGATGTCAAATTGTGCTGGCTCAGAAACTTGATGGAAGGTCTCTGTGACTTGATAGAAGGATTCCCACCAATGCAGGACTGTTAAGTAACTTGTGTAAGAACATGCAAAGATCCAGTTTTTGAGAACTGAACCTATTTTTCCAGTGCCTGCTCAGCTCAGGGCTCTCACTTGACTTTTGTTTTTCCCTTAGGGAGAACCAGGACTGCCAGGGCTCAAGGGCCAAGACGGTGGAGTCGGGAGGAAGGTGAGCTGCCAGACCCCCAGTCAGCAGGGGCCAAGCTTAGATTGACAATAACTTTTTCCCTCCTGCCTTCCCATGTATTTTATTTCACAACCATCAGGAATGCAACCTCAAAAACCAACAAAGTAAAAAAAAGCAAAACCCACCCAACCTCAAAAAGAAAAAGCCTGGGGGCTTCCTTGCTTGTAGAGACTTTAAAGGTCTAACACTGAGTTTATTCCCATGCAAATAACTCAGTGCTCAGATCAGTGGAGCTACACCTGATTTATATGTAAGGCTACACTGGATAGGGCTTGGAGCAGCATGGCAGGTGGGTGTTGGAATTAGGGCCTTGAAGGTCCCTTCCAACCCAAACCATTCCATGATTCTGTGATATGCATCTGCATTTGGCTGCTGGTTTTGAAAAGGCAAAAACCAAACTGGAGCTGGTGTGGCTGGAACATCTGGAGATGCCTTTCCTGCTCCCATCCCAGGGATGGTGACACACTCCTGCAAACATGAGGGAGCAGCACACCTATGTGGTGGAGTTTTGGGGGATGTGAGAAGGGAGGAAACATGCCAAAGGTGGATTAGAGACAGCTGGCCATGTGGATTTCTCTCTCCCTCTCTCCCCAGTAGTTTAAACAACTTAAATTTAATTTTGGACTCAGAGCAGCACAGATACATGAACATAAAAGCAATAGAGAGTCTTGTGGTTACGTGCTCCAGTAACAAGCCTCCTTGTTTCTCTATTCCAGGGTATGACAGGACGAAGGGGACAGATAGGGGTGAAGGTAAGTGGTGATGGGGACAGCACCTCGGGCTCCTGTCACACCAAGGGCCAGGCAGCCACAGCACCCAAAGACATGTGCCAAGAGATGGGCCTGCCTCTGCCTGCACTCTGCCCCAGATTTCCCTGCTCCTCCTGCTCAGGCTCATCTCCCTGTGTGCTTCTAGCAGGACTGGGTGCAGAACCAGCTGTTCTGGGGCTGCCTGTCCTCTGCAGCTTTCCCTGGTCAGGTGTTTTGTCTCCATGTGCTGCTGGAGCAGTGTAGCAGGGACAAAACCTAAAGGAGGTTGATGCCCATTGATTGTAGGGGGCAAATTACCCTGCCCATGCTGTGCTTATTCTCTGCTTTAACTATATTCTGAAAAAAACGCCAAACCAAGAAAAAACCAAACAACTCCCACTCCCCCCAAAATATCTGTTCTTCCCTGCTCTTTGTGCAGTTGTAAATGCCCTGAGATCTCCTGTCCCTTCGCATGATGTTGACCATGTCCTCCCATGCCAACCTGCACTGTCCTGTTCTGTCCTTGCAGGGCACCAAGGGCTCTCCGGGTCAGGCGGGACCGGCTGGAGAACAAGGCATGCGAGGCCCTCAGGTCAGTGAGTTTGCAGCAGAGCAAATGTCTTGCCTCGTTGTGCTGCTGTGTTGTTTCAACACAGCCATTTACCCAAGGAGTGCCATCAGCAGGGACTGTCAGGATTTGGATACTTTGGGGTGTGCTGTGGCCTTGCTATGCTGCCCTGGGACATCAAGCCTGGTGCGTTCACACCACCCGAAGTGTGATGAGTTTATAAACTATCCCTGAGGCCCTGTAGCATTTGCTTTCCTTGGGGACTGGCTGTGTTTCTGCCTGTGTGTGTTGACAGTCTCTCTTCTCTCTCCATGCAGGGTCCACCTGGCCAGCTTGGCGCACCAGGCATAAGAGGAGAGCAGGGTGTTCCTGGACCCAGGGTAAACCTGCTGCTGCTTCTCAGACATTGACCCAACTATATCCTTGTTGAACTAACGAGATTCAGCCCATGTGTCTTTCCATTCCGTAGGGCTTCAACTCTGTTCCACTCTCTTATAACACACTCTTCCAGCATGATTCTCCTCGCAACTTACCCTAAAGATTTCTTGATCAAGGCTTATGGAAGAAAAAAAAGTTAAAAGCGACCATAGAGGGGTCAGGACTTCAGCATTTGGCCTGTTATAGTTTGTCATTTTACTTAAAAAACATTCCTGAGTGACTGGCAGGGCATCTTCTGGGACCCTTCAACCTCTGAAGCCAGAGCATGACCATTTCACATGCCTCCCTTGTATTTATTTCCCTCTCCTACTGCATGGACATGAAGCCAGACAATCTTGCATTTCCCCATCCCCAGCATGAATTTTTTCCCCTCCTGTTTTCCCAGGGGTGTCTCTAAGGACAATATGAGGTCACTGCTGACATTTTTATTGAACTGAGCTGGACGTCCAGCTCTTCCCAACCATGAATTGGACTTCTAAATGTCCTAAGGTGTTTTGAGAGGCACCAGCCCTACTAGTCAATACATGACTGCTGTGGTCACCCCAACCCCTGGTTTCTGGCACCCAAGTTTTCTTGACAACATGCCTCTCCCCATTTCCATTCCAGGCTGGTGGTGGACCTCCAGGAACCCCAGGAGAGCGCGGCAGGATCGGTCCCCTGGGACAGAAGGTATGTCTTCATAAGCACTTGGCACCAGCAACCAAAACAGCATTGAAAAGCTTCTGGATTTTGCATGAGCTTAAAAAAGTGTATGAGATGAACCTCTTGGGCTTGTACAGTGTGGAGTGAAGCAAGGTCAGTGCTCTGGTTGTCCCATTAGGCTCCTGTTTCATTGAGAGGCAAAAGTAATCAAGTAACTGGGCAGATTCTCAGATGATGCCCATGTGGGAAAGTGGTTGTGCTGGATCTCTCCAGACCCTCTATATGATTTTATCTTTCCTGAAATCACTAAAGGTCCCACTAAAGAGCAAGAATTTGGCAGAATTGCTGGCTGTGTAGGTCCAGCAGTGCCTTTCTGCCACAAGGACCACTGCAGACTTGTCTGTGTAAAGAAACCAGTGCTGATGGGGTGGGAAAGGCTCAGAGCTGCCTGGAGTTCCAGAACATGCTTTAACAGATGCTCCTGTCCACAGGGTGAGCCTGGAAACCCTGGACTCAAGGGGCCAAATGGACAGCCTGGCCCACGAGGAGAGATGGTAAGTGTGGCCACACCCTCACACCTTTGAGGACACTTAAAGAACTTTGAGGAACCTTTAAGGCTTCAGTGGGTTCTTTCTGTTGATGCTGTTGGACCTGTTGGATTTCAGCTATTTAGAGATGACTGTATATTAACAACTTTGGCTTTCCAATTTTAGGGTGATGACGGACGAGATGGAATTGGTGGCCCAGGTCCTAAAGGCAGAAAGGTAGGTGTATGCTCAGCATGGCCACCTCCTTAACAAAGACAAGAAAGTTACCAAGGTCTCCAGTGCAGCTGGAGAAGGGCATTTTCTAAAACGTATTCAAATAAACCTTCCTGTTGTTTCAGGGAGAACGCGGCTTCGTAGGCTACCCAGGGCCCAAGGTAGGGTGCAGCCCATGAGCTATGCATTCCTTTTCCAAGGAATGTAGCCATGATCCTGCACATTAAGAGCTATAATTTGTGGTTTTCCCTAACCAGGGTGGACCTGGTGACCGCGGTGTTGCCGGAGGCCCCGGCCCGAAAGGAAACAGAGGCCGCAGAGTAAGTTGGACCATGACACAACTTTGCCCTTCTGCATGAATGCCCTGAAAAGATGTACACATTTTTTCCCCCAAATGCTCCTGGCAGTCCTCCTGCAGATGTTCACGGGTAGAACTTCTCTGCTCTCTGTCTCTAGGGAGATGCAGGAGAACCTGGGGCACCTGGTCAGAAAGGAGAGATTGGATATCCTGGACCATCGGTAAGAGTTCATGGCATTGCTGATGGAACCTCTGGCTTCACCCCCGGAGAGAATCCTGACTGAGAAATGTGGTGGTCCCTATTGGTGCCAGGGATTGAAAAATAAGCTCATCACCACCTGCTGCTGATTTCAAGTTGGGCAAATCCCTCTTTATTTGTCTTGGATATGTCTCTAAATTTCTAACTAGCAGTTTATCACTGGTAAATATTTACCTGTCCTAAAACTGAGGGAAAAATTCAAGAGACACACTCTTACCAGGCACTAGGATTTTCCCATGGCAATATGCCCCTTAAAATTCCTTCTAGGAGATTCTCACTCCTTATCATTTATCACCCCACACAGGATATGGTCCATGACCAAACCTGGCTAGCACAGAGCATCCTAAAAAAAGGCCGAGGTGACTTGAACTTTGAGCATCATAAATTATAGAAGCAAAGAGTCATAAAGTGGACTGGGTTGTAAAGGACTTTAAAGATCATCTAGTTCAAACCCTTCTTTTGGGTTTGTTCTCAGCTATGTTTACTCCCCACATGGGAAAGCACTTCCCCCTGTGCTGGAAACACAGATGAAAACAGACAGGTTTTCCCTTGGCTTCTGCATAACCTGTGGTTAAATAATTATTCTGACAGCATTCATGTGGCACCCTGAAAACACACATTGCTCTCACTTTATTTATTTATTTATTTATTTTAAACAAGGACTTAAGGGCGATAAAGGAGAATCCAGAGATGTAAGTGTGGCATAATTTCTCTCTTGTTTCAAAATACTCTTTGGTTGGCTGTGTGACATATCTCCTTTTTCCCCTTTTCTCCCTCTCTTTCATTTTCTGAAGCAATGTGCGCTCGTGCGGAACATCAAGGACAAATGCCGTGAGTACATCAGTGCTCTGCTGAGTCCCTTTCTTTACCCTCCTTTGCCCATCATGTTACATGACTGGCACTGACCATGCTGCTTTTTCTCTCCATCTTTTCCACAGCTTGCTGCTACGGTAAGTCACATTCAGCCCTTTAAACCCCAGGGCGACTGTGAGCCAGAAGTGTTGCCCTCCCCGTGTGTATGGTAATGCATGATTTACCCCTGCTGGGGACACGGTCCTTGCACCCTCACCGCCATTTGAGGCTTGATTTGTTCCCAACGCACGTTCCCGGCAGGTCCCAAGGAGTGCCCTGTGTTCCCAACCGAGCTTGCCTTCGCTATCGACACCTCCTCGGGCGTGGCCAGGGAAGTTTTTAACAGGATGAAGCAAACCGTGCTCAGAGTCGTCAACAACTTAACCATCGCCGAGAGCAACTGTCCTCGGGGTGCCCGGGTGGCTTTGGTCACCTACAACAGCGAGGTCACCACAGAGATCCGCTTTGCCGATGCCAGGAAGAAATCCAGCCTCCTCCAGCAGATCCAAAACTTCCAGGCAACCCTGACCACAAAGCCACGCAGCCTGGAGACTGCCATGTCCTTCGTGGCCAGGAATACCTTCAAGCGTGCCCGAAGTGGCTTCCTTATGAGGAAGGTGGCTGTCTTCTTCAGCAACGGGGACACGAGAGCCTCCCCGCAGCTCAACGACGCCGTGCTGAAACTCTACGACGCCGGGGTCATTCCCGTGTTCCTCACCAGCAGGCAGGATGCGGTTCTCAGCAGAGCTCTGGAGGTTTGGGGTCGTTCACCCTTTCTTTCCTTTTCTGCTCATGACCTCAGTCTGGTTTGCAGGGGAGACTGATGGCATTGGATCCTCCAGGCAGTGAGGGGTTGGCTTCCACGGGCCTCTCAAGTGCTCGGCGCTGAGAGAGCATCGCTGGCCAAACTCATCCAGCATGTGTGTTGGGAGAGAAATCCTAATTCCATAGTCACCACGGCACATGCTGGGAAACGCTGCTGAGGTTTCCATGAGTCATTTGTATTCCAGAGCATGGCTCCGGGGTGCCAGGTGTGGTATGAAACAGAAGGAAGGAGTCTCCACAGTGAGAAAGGTCTGGCAGAAAAGGCAAAGGGTGGGAAGGCTGGAAGTACATCAGCATTGTTGGCAGAGGGAGAGTGGACATGCAGAGCTATAAAACTACAAAAAAGCCCCAGATGAGCACACTGAGCACTGCTTCAAGCACTTGATCCTTTTCTGGGAGTTTATGACTCTAAACTAGTCCCAGTAACACACATCAGGGCCATGAGGCTCCTCCAGATGGGATCCACCAAGGCCACTGTGCTGAGCAGAGAATCTCTCAGAGTTGTGCATTGCCCTCCCTTACTCTGAGCTGAAACAAGAGAAGGCAGCATTGCTAACACTCTGTTTCTCTGTTTTCCATCTAACCAGATCAACAACACAGCAGTTGGCCACGCCATTGTTCTTCCAACCAGCGCCAGTCAGCTGAATGAAACTATCCTAAGGCTCCTGACTTGTCACATTTGTCTGGGTAAGGCAGACAGTTTCTTCTCTAGACAGTGCTAAATCCTTCTGGTCACACAGCAGTGAGTTGTAAGTGGTGCAGAAGGGAAGCCCAGCTGGGAGTCAGCCCTTTTGTTGATGAAGACAAGGGATTCATGTTCTTGGGTTGAGCAAAAAACATTGGCATTGTGGACGAGGCCCACTGGGGGTTCTCCGCTTTGTAAAGAGAAGCTCCTTTTTAGCCTGGTTCCCACTTTTAACAGCTCAAATACCAGTAGCTAAATGCTCTCAAAGATGGCCTTCTGCCATTTATGACCGAGTGCTTCAGAGATCCCCTTGGACGAAGGAGCACGTCAAAATTCTAAGTGCATAACTAAATGTGGTTTGCCGTGAAATGAATTTGGTATCAAGTGATGAACCAGTGAATGTCCATGGCTGGATAGTATTTAGTATGATGCAAGAGATTTTTACAATGATAAAAGAGGGTCATTTTTAGTTCCTTCAGGTAAAGCCTACTATATTTCTTCCTTAGATGTGTGCGACCCCAATCCCATCTGTGGTGCTGTTCCCCAGAGACTTGGATTCAGAGACAGAAGGGCAGCCCCAACAGATGTTGACACTGACATAGCCTTCATCATGGATAGCTCAGAGTCCACCACCCCTCTGCAGTTCAGTGAGATGAAGAAGTACATTTCCCACCTTGTAAGTAACCTGGAAATCAGCTCGGAGCCGAAAGTATCCCAGCACCACGCAAGAGTGGCAGTTCTCCAGCAAGCTCCCTATGAACATGAAATCAACTCAAGCTTCCCACCAGTAAAAACTGAGTTCTCACTGACAGATTATGGATCCAAAGAGAAGATCATTAACTACCTTCACACCCAAATGACCCAGCTGCATGGCACAAGGGCTCTGGGAAGCGCAATTGAACACACAATAGCTCATGTTTTCGAAAGCGCACCAAACCCTCGGGATCTAAGAGTCATAGTCCTGATGATGACAGGCAAAGTGAACAAACAAGAACTTGAGTACCTGCAGAGGGTTGTTACCAATGCAAAATGCAAAGGGTACTTCTTTGTTGTCCTGGGTGTCGGCAGGAAGGTGAATGCCAAGAATATCTACAGCCTAGCTAGTGAGCCAACAGACGTGTTCTTCAAGTTGGTCGATAAACCAGGAGAGCTTCATGAAGAGCCCTTACTGCGTTTTGGCAGACTGCTGCCATCTTTTATCAGAAGTAAGTCTAACATCCTGCAGCCAAAGTGTTAGGGAAGGGGCAACTCAGAGGGGTTAATCTCACAGGTCTGGTCTACCTGCCTGTTGGTGGTGGGGGGTGGCTCTAGCATGACCACCTCTTTGGGCAGTGGGGCCCACTGAAATTAGTCTCTTTTTGTGTCTTCTGTACTGTTTGGTGCATTTGTGGCTGCTCATAGGTTTGTCTAGTTGAGTGTTTCTGGGTTTTGTTCACTTTGGCCTCCCCATCCCATCCCATTCTATCCCATGTTGGCTTACCAAGTAGAGTTTGTACTTCTGTCTGCTTTGACTTGGTCTCCATGGGCTCACCTGTGGGATCTGACCTCATCCTGCATGGCTTGCCACTGGAATGTGTCCCATAGGGTCTGTTCCTGCTGAGGCTCTTGGCCCTTTGCAGCCTGCAAGCACTTCCTTGGAGCTCCTTGAACACCATCAAATCTTTCTTCCCAATTTCAGCACAAACACCATGTCTAACAGGCACTTGGATGGCTCAGGCTGAGATCTGGAGTTGCTGCATGCAGACTTAAGGACCAAATGGACAGGATTCTCTGCTCAGGGATAAACAATGCTGCTGTGTTTGGGATGTGCAGACTATGCCTTGAAAATTTGCATCTCAGCTTAGCTAGAGACCCCAGGCTGGATCTTCAGCAGCCAGGGCTCCTAAACACACCCAGCTAGCAAGGACAAGGAATGGACCTTCTCTAGGAAAGCTAGTTTTAGCAAAAATTCCTGAAAATTAGACTGGTGGGCTGAAAAGCCACTGATTCAGGAATGTCTTGAACTAAATAGGAAGCAAGCATCTGGGAATAAATGTTTAGGTTTTCTCAGTTTGCTTTTTCCATTAACTGCTTACAGCAGTCCTGGAAACTTCTAACTCTTGAAAAAACATCACCTGTGTGGCTGGAAGTGTCTTTTAACAAGAAATCTGTTTACACATGACAGACTGAGACACACAGCCCTCTGGTATCTTGTAGCTATGGCTCTCATGTTCTATAAACTGGAATAACAAATCCCCAGCCCAGGGTGCTGCAGCAGCCACAACAAACATCAAGAGATATTCCATAGCAAGCAAGAAGAGAGAAGTTGTTTTTTTATTTTAAATGAATAAGAAATATATGTCATGTATTGCTGGTGCATAACCACCATCCTCAACACCAGTGTTTAATGTCTCTCTCTGTCTCCAGGTGACTTTGCTTTCTACCTGTCTCCAGAGATAAGGAAACAGTGTGAGTGGTTCCAGAATGACCAGCAAGCCAGGAGCCAGCACCCCGTGCACACTGGGCAGAAAGCAGTGTAAGTACTGGTTTGTCTGCCAGACATTGTGTTGCTTTTTGTCTCCCTCTTTGTCTCAGAGAGAAGCTTTCATTTCCCAGGCCCTCTTTGGAAAAAGAACGAAAACGCAACTTCAATACCAACAATCAGGATTATCTTTTAATTAATGTAATTTAAATAATATTTGAATTAATTTAAAAGCTCCCTTAGTGCTGTGTCAGAAGAGCAATAGAGATATCTGATAGAGAGGGGTAGACAACTACACATATAATTTTCAATTTTGGTTAAATTTCATATTTATATACGTATAAAAATATGAAGGACGTATATGCTCCTTTGACTGTGCAGGTCAGGAATTCCAGAAATCACAATTAATTTGGGGGTTTCTGCTCAACACACTATTTTAAGAGGCTGGGCTGCCCTGGATTATCTGATATACAGAATCCATCACAGAATGCATCCTAGTAGTTTTTGAAGAGAAGTGAAGGCTTGTCTCACCAACTCTCTGCTGGTACAGAGCTGTGCTGGCTTTAGAAGCTTGAACCCCTTGAAATTAGGCATGTTGCAGATCTGCCTACTGAATCATAGAACAGTTTGGGTTGCAAGGAACCTGAAAGCTCATCAAGTTCCAACCCCCTGCCATGGGCAGGGACACCTTCCACTAGACCAGATCGCTCCGAGCCCTGTCCAAGCTGACCGTGAAACGCTTGGAACACTCTTATGTGTGTGAAGTTGGTGTATAGATAGACTTGTTCCAAACACTTGGAACACTCCTACGTGTGTGAAGTTGGTGTATAGATAGATTTGTGCCCTGAGTCACGAGCAGTGCTCTGCAGCACTTTTCAATGCTTGGTTGTGGGCAAACGTAAAGCTGGCAAAGACTATTGACCTCGGGTGGGTTCTGGCCAGTGTTTTTTTATGTCATGTCCTCTCTGCTTCCAAAATCCTGCTCACAGAAAGAAGAGCCCTCTCAACTGCTTTTGCTTTGGCAGGTACGCGGCACCCAACGCGACCCTGAGCCGCACCCTCAGTGCCAGCACCACGCTCAGTGCCACCATCAAGCCTGCGGCGAGCGCCCGTGCCAGAACCACCACTGCCAGCAGCACGGCCCAGAGCAGAGCCAGCGAGCAGAGCACGACCAGTGCCGTGCTCCTGGCCAACACCACCGCCCCGAGCACAACCAGCACCACCGCCCACGCCAGAGCCACCGCCCGCGCCGCCAACAGCACGGCCGGCGGCAGGAGGAGACAGGGCGGTACGTGCACAGCTCTCCCCACGCCAGCACAGCCCCCCCTCGGCTCTGCCACTGTGGGATGGGGCTGTGCTTCCTCCCTGGAAGGATCACACCTGTGGGAGATGTCAGTAAGAGGCCAGGTTTTGTGCTCGCGGAAAAGAGTTTCGAGGTGCAAACGTGGAGATCTGCACGGGGGGTTGATTTGTCGACTTGTGTTGAGAATTTTGGGCAAAAATGGTTGGGGGAAGAGGCTGCCCCCGGGCAAAACATAAGCAGAACATCTAAATGTGGGACCATCCATGCAGCAACAGGGAACTTCTCCTTTGAGTGTGGCCCTTTTGCTTTCTATGATTTCCTCACAGCATTACCCCTTGGCCAAGCTTTGCTATTTATGGTGATTCATATAATGGCATTGTTTGAACTCTCTGTCAGCTACTGTGAATAGTTATTTCATCACTGAATCAGCGTGGAGACCTATTTGGGAACTCTAAAGCTCTTTCATGTGAGCACAGTTCATGTAAAAGAGCCTTCCCATGTGTTTTTGCAAGGGGGTACAGTGCAAAAGTACAGTGCAGTAGGTGAGCAAGTGACAAGAACATGTGTCAAAGCACAGGGATGCTCATCCAGTCACTGCATAAATAATGAATAAAAAGCAATATGTAAAAGAAACCAGCTTTTGCAAGGTTAATGTTTTCAGTAACCTTGAGGAGAACAAACATTGCTGGGTGTTTCTTACTCTGCTGCTGCTTTCCAGCAGCATTTATAAAAGTCCCATTCAGTACTCTGCCAGAGCAGAAAAGCTTTCCCTAATAGCTTCTTTGATCTGTCTGAGGTTGTGTTAAGGGTATCATTCCTAGAAGTGTTGCATGAGTTTTGGAGCAAGCTGGCAGAGTGGAAAGTGTCCCTCTCCATGGCAGGGGGTTTGGAACTAGGTGTCCTTCAAGGTCCCTTCCAATCCAAACCATTCTGTGATGCCAGGTTCTGTCTTAGGCAGGCTTGGCTTGAAAGTCTTCAGCAGCTGTGAATCCATTGCACCCTAGAGAAGGATCTAACTGGACACATTTAGAGTTGTTGGGAAAGTGCTGAGAACTTCAGGCTGTGTAAATCTTGTAAAAAAGAAAAAAAAAAAGCTTTGATTTGCTAGATTGCAACAGATGATTAGAAATAAATAAATCATCTAGGCTATGGAAAACAAAGGCCCCCTGCAGTGTGCTGGGTTGAGCATCTGAGATAGCAAAGTCCCAGCCTTGGTTTCACATGCCTTGGCTGCCAGTGGACTAGGAAGAAGATCCTGCAGCACCGAGGCATATTTTTCCTGAGACTATTCCTCCCTCATTCATTGTTTCTTCTGACTTTGCCCTGCAGCAAAGACCCACGACATCCAGATCACGGATGTCACCGAGAGCAGTGCCAGGCTGCGCTGGGCCAGCCCCGAGCCGCACCACGGCCACACGTTTGACATCACTGTCACCTTGGCACACGACCACTCTCTGGTGCAGAAGCAAAACCTGACTGGCACTGAACACGTGATCCGAGGACTCAGAAGTGGGCAAAAATACATCGTCGTCGTTACCGGCTACCAGAAATCCCAGCCCAAAGTGACCTACACAGGGACGTTCAGCACGAGTGAGTACCTCTTAAAAACAATCATTTTTTATTTCTCTTTTTGTTAAATGGACACACAAAATGGGGAGAAAAGTAAGTAAGGGACAGGGAATCAGTTGGTAGCAACAACCCCAGCCATGGCAAGGCTCAGTTGTGTCAGTGCACGTCTGCAATCCTCCAGACCGGCAGCAGGTTATGAGACGGGGCAAATGTGTGTCTTTGAAAAATGCAAGTTAAACTTCAGTGGGGTTGAACTGACACAGACTTAATTAAAGGCAGTTCCAGAGTGGGGTTTGTCTTATTGTATGTGCTGGAGGGTTTGCACAATGGTGCAAAAGGTCCTGGTGGGGGTCCAGCCAGCACTGCTGCAATTAATAATAATAGTCAAACTGGTAAATTCAGTCCAGCCTGATTGCAAAATAAACAAGAAAAGCTTCTTCTCCAGTCACCGTTTCCATATCCTCCTGTCTGCTTCCCATACTATCCAAAAATAAAACCCACAAAGAAGAGATTAAATGGAGGGCTTAGTCCTTTGGGGATCCAAGCTCCATTTGGACAGGTCCCATGTGAACCTCACCAACCTGAACCCTCGGACATGGCCAAAAGTTGCTGCCCAAGGCACAGTCAGTTTTTTTTAATACAGTTTGGCACAGAGCTGACTTGGCTTGGTAGTATGAAGATTGTGCTGGTCCTGCCACTGCTGTCTGGCTTCTTCTGGCACTTCAGATCCCATTTCAGTGCCCACTGAGAGCCTTTCCTTCGGCTTCAGTGGGTTTGGACCAGTCTCTTACCTTCACAAGCAATAAACATGCCGACAAAAATGTGGAGAAAAGACATCAGCGTGGAGAAGTAACATTTGCATGTGCTGAGTTGGAGCTCCTGATGCTGAGGGAAGCTGCATTTCCCATAGAATAAATCGTGAACGGGAACCAATTGAGCAGGCAGTGGTGACACCACATTAGCCACAAGCTGTGACCTGGATACTGAATAGCATGGTCCCCTTACCCACACCCATGCTGTCCACTAAAGAAGAGTAAATCCAGCCCTTCCCGTGGCTGCAACCCCCTGCTACGCTCCAGCCCCATGGGAGATGAGGCACAGGAAGGGTCACAGTGCAGTGGAGTGAAGCCATGCAGAACAGTGTTCTTCCCATCACAAGGGTTTTCTCCCCCTGTGACAATCCTCAACATAGTTCCTAGCAGAAAGGGAGGTGTGATGGGAGGAGTGTGGTCCAAGAGAACCATGGAATGTATGGACAGTCCTTGAGGGAACAAGAGAGGAATGTCATGGATTTGGTCCCCTGGAGGATGCCACTTTTATTCTGTTGTCTCTAAGGCCAGAAGAGCCAAGTTTAACTGGCTCCAGAGAGGCCACATGCAGCTCCTGAGCCCCCACCCAGTCAGTGCTGAGGGGTGAGCAGGGGCCCTCCCCAGCAGTCACGTGGGGCCCTGAGGATACTCCCTTGTGAGCACTCCTGAGGATGTTGTGCAGCAGAGCCGGGAGGGAAGGGAAGCCCTCCAGGCACAGCTGGGCGGCTGTGGATGACTCATCCCATCAGCTGCCTCCAATAAACATTTCTGAAATGTATGTGTAGGGTAAACAGATCCAGACCTGACTCCTGCAACTCGTGTGCATCCCCTGCTCTGGAGCTGGGGCCAGGCAGTTTGTTTATGGCTGAGCTGAGGGCGCTGCTGCAGATGCCCTTCCCCTTGGCTGACCCCCTGCTCCTTCTCCACAGAGGCCTCGGCGCAGACCAAGGTGTCTCTGGCCAACATGATGCTCAACAGTGAGCCACTGGAAGGGCCTGAGAGTGGTGAGTATGGTGGGAATGCTGGGCTGGGGGGGCTCTGGCAGGACCCCACTGAGAGCCAGACTTCTCCTTGCCTGCTCCTAAAGCCGTCCTTCCTTCCTTTCTCGGAGTCCTCACAGGACCAGAGGATCTGTGAGTCCTTTGCTTTGCAGAGCCAACAGATCATGACCTAGATGACATCCTTGGCCATGTGGGTCTGAGCCCTGTATTGGGATCTCTGCCCCATGAGGGATCCAGAATGCCCTGAAGTCACTGTGATCTTCATGGGGCACTCAAACATAGGTTCTGTTCCTATAATAAGGATGGGAGATGAGCCATGACCCAAGTGCTGGCCACTCTTCAGGGACAAATTTTGTCCCATGGCTTCCCTGACATGTGTAGATGTAGGTGTGGATACAGAACATCACCTGATGCTTGCTCATTCCCTCCCTTCCTCCCCATTTGGGGCAAAAAACAGGTCTTGGCCTCTTGTTTTAACACACAGCTCCCAACAAGGGCTTGGCCAGACTTGACAGGGCTTGCAGCAGCCTGGTCTAGTGGAAAGTGTCCCTGCCCATGGTAGGGGGTGGAACTGGATGACTTTAAGATCTCTTCCAACCCAAAGTGTTCTATGATTCTATGCCCAACAGCCAGAAATTGCCATAAGTCACATTTGCATAAATCAGACTAATTGGGAGCCTCCCTCCAGTTTCACCCATCTGCCCATCCCCTGCTTCTCTGCCACGGGTGGTGTATGTCGTAAACTGCTGAGTGAGTGAGCTGTCAGCTCCTACTCTGGGGTTGGTCCCATTAACCTGTGTCAATAACCCATAATCACTGTAGCTGTTAATATGTCATTTCATCGCTTTGGTTGACATCCAGCTTATTATATCAGCATTATTACACTCAGTTGTACCACCAATGCCAGCCTGCAACTCTTCCTCCAAGGACCTGGAAGAGCTCTCAGCCTTCATCAAGCAGCACATCCAACCATGGAACCATTGTCCAAAACACATCCCTGAATCATCACTCCCATGTTTTTCTTTAAACATTTTGCTTGCTCTGTGGCTCATTTTCTCCCCGAGGAGATGCTGCTGCTCAGTGTGCTCAGCCAAGAGTTGGGAAGCTGCTGTTGAGCTCTGGCTGCTGCTTGTGCTGAGTGGGGTGACCATGGACCTCACACCTGGCTGGTGGCACCACTGGAGGGGTCGAGGGCTTGCGCCAGGCAGGGACCATCTCATTTCTGCCTTCCTGCATGACCCATCATCCCACTCTTCCCTCTCCTTTGGTCCCTCTCCCTGGCACTGACGTCCCCTCAGAAGCCTTGTCCCCACCCTCATGGCTTCCTTTAACCTGTTGTGTGCCAGCCCTTTGGAAACAAGATTTGTAGGCTTTTCCTGCTCGAAGCAAGATGGATGTGCTCGCCCTGTGCTTCCACACAAACCTCTCATTCTCAGCTCCTCTTGATGACCCACTTGCAGCAAACACCAGTACCTGAGGATTTATGGCAGCTGGCAATTTGGGGGAAGTATTCCCCAAGGATGCTAATTTGAAGGTTTTCACCAGGCTGAAGACCTTAAAGAGGGCAGGGAGTTGGGAAGGGTTTAGCTGAGTCTCTGTGCAACAAGAGAGACCCACGTGCAAATCTTCCTACAGACCTTGGAGGGAGCCCCAAATTCTGCCCTCCTTCTATAGGTAAAATAGCATGGGTGGACTAGCATTGCTAATAAAAACTCTGGGTTATGGACTAAATTATCTATTTTGGGACCAGGAAAGCAGCATATGTTTAAATGTGCACTAAGCTTTCAAGTCCACCAGGTGCAGCTTGGTTTTAGAGATAAACACTCTTAAAGATTCAAAGTTGCAGCCAAGACAAATAGCTTTGAAAATAGATGGGGGGGAAGTTGTGTGAAGGCTCAGTCCTGAGTGCACCAGCAGGAAGTAAGGGGCTCCCACCATGCTGCTCCAATTTGGAGTTTGGATGCATGACAACATCAAGAGCAAGGAGAGGTGAGCTGGAGGCTGGGGAAGGTTTGCATCCAGCAAGGGAAATCACATGTGAAGGAAATGCCACCAGTCCTGTACTGGGCTTTGTTTTCCTTTTTTTTTTCTTTTCAATCTCTTTGCTTTTTCAGCTTTTAACCCTTTCAGAGTCACTTAACCTTTGCACCTTTTGACATGCAGATTGGCCAGACCCTTGCTTGCTGGACTTTGACATGGGCATGCAGTGCAAGGACTATGAGGTTGTGTGGTTCTTTGACTACAAACACAAGTTCTGCAGCCAGGGTTGGTATGGTGGCTGTGGAGGTAATGCCAATAGATTTGAGACCGAAGCCGAGTGCATTAGCAAATGCTTAAAGCCATGTAAGTACCACATGGGGATTAATCCTTCTGTGTTTTATCCTGTTGTCAAATGATGTTTGGATCGGAGAGAAAATGTCATTTAAAATCCAAACCTATTCACTTTTTCCTCCAGCAGCAGCTGAGAAAGCCATGCAGCAGCCACTCCTTGAGAAAACATTATCATCAGGTAACACCCAAAACCCCATTAATAATCACAAACCAAGCAAACCCATCCTCTCCCCTTGACCATTTCACAGCATGTGTCCAAGCCTGTCTGGGCTACCACCAGTAACACAGACTTGGTTTTCACTTGCCCCTTGACAAGCCCACACCCAACCATCCGCTTTGCATGAGCAAGTCACCTTTGCATGTGTGTTGTCACACCAGGACATGCTTTGTTAGCACAACCTGACTGCAGATCTCAGCAAAATCGCTCCCTGGATTTCGTGGGAAACGTGGGGTTGGTGAACTGGAGCGTGGAATGGGCCCAAAGCAGTTTCTGTTTTCGTTGCATGACCAACCAATGCCACCACTCTGCTGAGATGCAGAGAATTCCAAACATTTCGCCGCCAGTAACCATGGAAACCATGGGAAGTGACTCCAAGAGACTCAGGCCTTGCAGGCAGATGTTTTCATTTTGCACCAAAAGAGAAAAATCAAGATTGAGGGAAAATGGCAATGACCTCCTCTCCTCAAGGAGCTTCTAAGGTTAAGGGGTTGTGTTTGCAAACCTTTTCGAGACCTGGGAAGGGAGTAGAGACTTCCAATGACCACTGCAGTGGTTGAGCAAGGTTGGGATGGGAACCTGATCCCAGCAAAGCCTCCTTACCATAGCAGCCTCCCCCTCCCAGTGGTGTTTCAGGGCCCTCTGCAGAGAGGGGAGGAAAACCAAGGAGTGAAGACAGCTCTGGTACCTGATGGCAGGGCTTTAGTCCTCGAGGGGTCGTGGCAAATTAAGGACCTCTCCCACCTTTGTGACTTTCTTAGGTTTATTTTAGTCTCCTTAAAAGGAGCTTGGGAATTTTTGTCACTGGCAGCCTGAGTCCAGTTGTGGATGCCCTTAAAGAAATGTGCAGGCAAGTAAGGAAGAGACCACCACCAGCCATGGAGATGTCTGGGGTGGAAAAAGGAGACTTGAAGGCGTTTGGGGGATTCAAATGGGGATCATGAATCCCTTGGTTGCAGTTTGTGGAGTTTTCAGCCAGAGGAAGCCGTGTACAGCCTGTACAGCAGAAACCTGTGTCTTAGAGCAGGATTGCACCCTCACAGAGCAGGGAAGCCCCCCTGGTGTGGTTTTCTCCAGAGGGCCCTGTTTTTGCCAGCCCCAGCCCACGGGCCAGCCCCTTCTGATCATTGTCACATGCCTCGATGGTGTTTCCAGCAACTGTTGTTGAGGCTCAAATGGTGTTTCATCAACTTGGCACCGTTCTGCCCCAGGCAGATAGTCAAGAAAAGCAGCTGAGGGGCCCTGGAGGGACTCTCGTGTCTCTGCCCACCACGTTCCACTCAACACTTTATCCTCTTCTCTTTTTCTGAGAAACCAGAGCTTGAGTCCACCATGGAAAAAGAGACACAGGATTCACGTGCAGCTCAGCTTTAAGAGGCTGGGCCTTGGCTTGGGCTCTCTGTTCAGCCCATACCAGGTGCAACACTGAGAAATGAGTTCTCTCCCAAACCTTAGGGTTCTTGGGGTACAAAAATATGCATCAGGCACACTTTCCATTTGAAACCTTTTAAAAGCTGTGATAACCTTTATTTACTGACTTTATATACATATATATATTTCATGTGTAGATGTGGCACTTAGTGGTGTAGTGGTGGACTTTGCAGTGCTGGAGAATGGTTGGACTCAAGGGCTTTTCCAACCTGAATGCTTCTATTATTATTATTTTAATTTTTTACCACAACAAAAGTAACTGTATGTGCCACTGAGGAGCCCAGGCACATTTACTCCATGGGCTGAATTAAAACCCTGGCTTGGCATGGCTCTCCTCATCTTTTGAACTTACCAAAGCCAGCCACAGCTTAAAACACATTTTAACTCCTTAGTTCTTGCTCTCCATCAATTTTTTGAAATATTTGGAGAAGCTTTTTCCTTCATTTCAAACTGAAAGAGGGGAAATTCAGGTTAGATATGCAGAAGAAATTAATTCCTGTGAGGGTGGGGAGGCCCTGGCACAGTTTGCCCAGAGAAGCTGTGGCTGCCCCATCCCTGGCAGTGTCCAAGGACAGGTTGGACAGGGCTTGGAGCAACCTGGGCTGGTGGAAGGTGTCCATGGCAGGGGGTGGGACTGGATGGGCTTTAAGGTTCCAACCCAAACCATTCTGGGATTCTGGGGTTCGCTGTTGTTTTGGGCTTGGGGTTTTTGGTAGGTTTCAGTTGAAATGCCCTCCAGGGGTTGAGCCACATCCATGGTAATGTGAAACTGGAGAGTGGCACAAGCCCATGTCATGGGAGTATGACAGCAGACAAACTGAAGATTAAAACTCAAGTGAATTTTCCACAGCTTTCCTGAAGCCATTTTTCTGCCTCTCCTGGTGGTTGAATTTGCCTGTGCATCTGCTGCTTCTGAAGGCTGATTCAACCTTCCAAAGGGATGAAGGGGGTGGGGGGAAGTTGGGTTGCTTGGACCCCATTCTGCAGAGAAAAACTGTATTATACTTCCTGAATGTTTTGGTTACTGGTTGGATTTGATTCCTGTGCAGGGCTTGGGGTAGAGTAATTTCTGTGTTCACATCTGCTGGATTTCAGAGTTTTGGAATGTGGGGAAGAAGGGACATGAGCTTAGGGGGAAAAAAAATCTGAATATAAAAAAGGCCAAGAGCCTGCCAAAGGCATGGGGAGGCTTTTGGCTGTAGGAGCCCAAAAGCAAAGCTGAACTGGAAGGTCATACCTGAGGATGGGGGGGATGCAAGATCTATGACACTCTGGGCATTCACATGTCCATCCCAGGAGCATCCCAGCCTTGCTGCAGCATTCCTGAGCTCTGGGCAGCCACCAGCACCAGCTGCAGTTTCCTTTAAAGTGGACCTGCTGCCCAGGGTCCACTGCCAGCTGGGATTTCAGGGATAATCCTCTGTGCCATTCTTCCTATTAAAATGTTAGAGGGGTTTAGTACACCTTTGCTTTCAGCAGGCACTAAAGAAACTTGCTGGTAAATGCATCTATGTATATATTCACCCTCTATCTATATAGTCTTTCCTATATTCTTTTGTGTAGCAGAGACCAGAGAAGATCTTTCAGCTCCTTGCAAAATGCTTTTCCTTATTGCTTGGGACAGGTTGACTAAACTCTGGGGGTTTTTTGGTGGGGGGCGGAGGAAAGAAAAGGAAAGAAGGTAAAGGGTTTTTTTTTCTTAAAAAAGGGTCCTGGTTGCAAACACCCCTCTAGCAGGAGGAACTCACACTTTGCTGTTGTGACTCCCCCTCATGCAGGATGGGTATGCCCTGCTGAGCAGAGGTGGAACGAGCTCCTTCTGCACCCCCATGTGCAAGGGAGGGTTGTGACGTGGTAAATTAATGGCTCATGTCAGATTTCATTTTATTTTTTAAAAGGTATTTGGAAATTTCATTTTAACACATCCAGGTGCTTTGTTATTTTGTTCCCTGCTCAACCAGCAAGGGATGCAGGATAGTGTGGGCAGTGTGCGGTAGATCCAGGAACATCTTCACATGGAAGATTTTTCTTTTCAGAGGAAGGCAGGCATTTGAACAGGAAAATGATGGTGCCAGTACATTTTCCCTTGCAGCCCAGCCAGTCCTCTCCCAGATCTGAGACCTGCCAGTCACTTGCTGCAGATCCAGGGGATTTGCAGGCAGCTGCTGCTGTGCAGTGCCCTTCCTTCATCTCATCATCGCTCCATGGATACATGGCAGCAACATGGACGAGGGCTTTGGATCAGGGCTGATGACTTCCAGGGAAAGACCTTCTCTTTGCAAGGAAAGAGATGGGATTTAGTGACAGGAGACTTGCAAAGTCAGTGCTGTGGCTGCCCTGTGTGAGCCTGCATGCCAGCCCCGCTCTCAGGCATTTCTCTGCCATGCAGACACGGTCAGGAGAGGCTGTGCTTCCCCCAGCAGCACTATTGCTCACCACTCTTGCTCCTGCCTTTATCTGCAGCCATGGATATCTGTTGGCTCAAGAAGGACGAGGGGACCTGCAGGACCTTTGTGCTGAAGTGGTACTACGACCCTGCCACCAGGAGCTGCGCCCGGTTCTGGTACGGCGGCTGCGGCGGCAACAAGAACAGATTTAACACGCAGAAAGAATGTGAAAAAGTTTGCATCCCTGGTAAGAAGGGGTCAGCCAAATCCCTGGCATTCCCACTCCCTTGCATGGCTGTCCTGGGCTTGCTCACCATGCCGGGCTCCTCAGCAAGCCCTGGCAATAAACTCATTTACCTTCCCCTACTACCCTGCGTGGAATAACCTTATTTATTTCTTCTTTCTCCATCAAATCCCTTTCAGGGAACATCAACCCTGGTGTGGTGACCACGATAGGAACATAGAGCCTGGGGCTGGCCAACACATACCTCTGAGACAGCCAGGAGCATCACCATTGCCACCTTGCCCCTATAGAAGCTAAGGGTATAGATGACCTTGCACTGTAATATTTCATGCTTTTAACTTCCAAGCAAACCCTGAAGGAAGGGTTTTGCTGCATGACCTATCAATATGGTGCTAAACTGTTTGTGGACTGAGTGCTGCACATGCCAGGGTTATATTGTATAGCTTCAAAACTGCCAAATATTTACCTAATTGCAGATTGTTATTGTCTCTCAACGTGTCTCTAAATTACCCTTTTTATCCTGATTCTGGCAGTTTGCCTGTCTAAGGCACCATAAAAATTAGTAAAAAAAAAAAAAATCATCATAATTTCACTGCAACTTGCTACCTGCTTGCTTTGAACCTTCTCATAGCTGAGCATACCTTTACAGGGGAAGCCTTTGTGTAAGAGAGTGGCTGATTTAGATAAACAAGTGGTTCCATTTTCACTCTTCCTCTTTTATTGTTTTTTCTCCTTTTGCTGGATTAGATCTCAAACTAGATCTCTTGTATGCATTTGTTACACATGTGGCCAACCGAACTAGCAAGGAAAAGGAAGCAAAGTTTCCAAATGCAAATGCACTGCTGGGACCAAGGCCTCAGTTAACAAATTTTTAAATTGTGGTGTAGGATGCCTCTGGCATTCTCCTGATGTTGTATGTTTTATAAAATACAAAGCAAAGCAATCTGGGGATGGGGGAAGCGGTGGGTGGGAGAGGGATTTTATTTTTATTGTGGATTCTGTGTCAGGAAGTCTATACAAAGAACTTTTAAATAAAGTCTAATGGAGGTTTTGAGAAACTCATGGGTTTGTCTTTGTTAAAGCCACGGTGGGTATCAGTGGAGTCATTTTCCAGGGTTTGGAAAGCAATTATTTGCTGGGAAATCCCCTTGTCCCTTAAAGGCAAGGTAGATGTAGTATGGATATTCAGGGGAGCATCACTGAGATGCTGCTGGTAACCTGGAGTTTTCCAGCTTGGAAAAGATTGGAAACCGAGATGCCTTCGTTGTGAAATCTCCATCCCAGAGGAATTTAAATTCAGCTGGACATGGCATGGAGCAACTTGGCCTGAGCTGGCCTTGAGCAGGGTGTTGGACTGGATGTCCCTTCCAACGTCTGTGACTCAATGACCCCATAAGTATTTTCATCTGTCTCCTTTGCTGTCCATAGCCATGATTTCGACCTTAGGCTATTCCTGTCCTTATCTTAGCTCAGCCGAGGAAGCCAAGAGTCACAGAAAAAACACACATTTTTCTGCCTCTCCAAAAATCCCCCCTGAAAAGCACGAAGCAGATGAACGACCGCCCCAGGGCACGGGGCAGCTCTGCACTCTGGGGCTGATGTTCCTCAATTTCCCCAAGCCCCCATGGTGGTCTGCAGGTGGGGGTGGAAAACATTTCCCATTTCCTGCTGGATGTGCCAGGAAGGAAGAAATGAGCCTTGTGGGCACATGCCACGGAGAGGACAGCTGAATGCCAAAAGCAGGGCAGGTCCAAGAGAGAGGGCATTGACTTTTGGAGAACTGGGTTGTATTGGTTAAATCTCGGGAAGGAGACCCAGGGCTCCTTACAATTTAAGGCTTATCCAGTTTTCCTCCATGGATCAGGGTGGGACTGTCACAAGGAGAAGGCAACTTGGTGCTTTCCTGCCCGACATTTTGAGGTGCTGCTTTCTGAAGCACCTCAGGTGGGTCCCAAGGACCGCGACGTGAGACATTCCGTGTGTGTTCTATACAATGCCTGTGGGAGCACCCCCCCAACAGGATGATTTGCCCTCCATAACACCAGCTACAAGACTGAATTTAGCTGGTCCGACACCTCAGGCTCCCTGTTCCATGCTGCACACGACCAACAGGGTTCCGAAAGCCTCACCTGGACTTGTGCAGCTGAGTGGGGCTGCAGGATCCATATGGATCCAAGGAGAGCTCGCAGGGCTCCTCTGGGCTTTGTCCCCGCGGGGCTTTACAGCTTTAGGCACCCCATTCTTGGCATGCAGAGCAGCCCAGGTCCCAAAACTTCCCGTCAGTACTAAGCCCTTTGCGTGGGGATAGGGCACAGCAGGACACTGCTCGGCTGGGGATGAGCCGAGCCGTGGCAGCTGCACTTGGGAAACTGCACTGTTTATCTGGCACCCTCTCCGAGCACATCACAAGGGCTTCATTAAAAAAGAGGGGAATGGGTAAATGTTATTTATTTATTTATTGTTGTAACTGGGTCTTGCAGCGGCTGCAGGCGGCTGTGGCGGCTCCCCAGGACACAGCAGCCTGCCCTGCCCCTCACGGAGACGGGAGCCATGCCCAAGACCCCCTTTTCTGCTCTCGCGGGCTGTGAAAGCTGCACTTAGGTTACTAAGTGATCCTTCCCTTCGTCCTCCCACCCCTCTGCAGCACGGGAGAGGTTTCCCAATGCCTGTGCCGCCTCCGTTTCCCGGGAAAGCTGCTTTCAATGGACCGTGCAGACCTCCGGGATGCAAAGGCGCAGCCCGGGCTTTCACAACCGGCCGGGAACGGGGCGGGGGGGCGGAGGAGGAGGCGGCTTGGGAAGGGGGCCCCTCATTCCCTCCCATGCCTGGGGCGTTACATCGCCTCTCCCAAGCCTTTTAAGGAAGCACGTTACGCCCCGGGCCCCCGGCCAGCGGCCACGAGGGGCTACACATGGAAGTCATCTGCAGCTGGGAGCGCATCTGCCAGCGTGGCTGCGGGACCAGACCGCGAGTAAAAATAGCTCAGCGCGCTCCGCTCCCGGCTGCCCCGAGATCCACGCCCTGCTGCTTTTGGGGTGGCCTTAGAATCCCCTCTAAGCAGGATTTCTTGTGGAGACATCCTGTCTAAACCTCCTGCATCAAAAGTGCCCAGCAGTGGGACAGCAAAGACATAAAATCAGACTCCAGCCTAGAATTTCCCCGCGAGCTGAGGGCACGTTGCAGAATAGAAGAGCTTCACTGGAATTGCTTTAAATCTCTAGAGTTTTACAGGAACGGGTCAGGGAAACCTTCTCAGGGCTGACATAGGTTGAGTTGACCCTGACTTGGAGACCTGCCTAAAATCCAAGCAAGACTTGAATTTAATGCTTTGTGTTCAAATCTGAGTGTTAATTCTGTCCCAGGCACAGAATCATAAAATGGCCTGGATTGGCAGGGACCTTTAAAATCAACTTGTTCCACCCCCTGCCATGGTCAGGGACACCTTCCACCAGCCCAGGTTGCTCCAAGCCCCATCCAACCTGGCCTTGGACACTTCCAGGGATGGGGCAGCCACAGCTTCTCTGGGCAACCTCTGCCAGGGCCTCCCCACCCTCCCAGGGAAGGATTCCTTCCTAATACCCAATCTAAACCTACTCTCTGCCAGTTTGAAGCCATCACCCCATGGCCTGTCCCTTCATGATCTTGTAAATAGTCTCCCTCCATCTTTTTTGTGGGGTCCCTTCAGGTACTGAAGGGAGATGGGTGAGTTACAATCAGCAGAGCTACCAGCCCTTCTTTTGCCAGTGGCCTTCCTCATGGAGTATTTCACAGTAAGGTTGCCCAGAAGAACCCACACCTCCTCCCTAGAGGGATTTAAACATTGAAAGCAGAGCCTTAAATTTAAGACATCATCAGCATTTAATGCTTGGTTAGGTTCCCTTAATGCTGTAGCTTTGCATTTAATCATAGCCTTCTTGGGAGACCTTTACAAGGAGAGGCAAAGTGGCTTTGACACATTTTATTAGCCAGAATTAAATTTATTACATCAGTAAAGGACTCCAGTCCAACAGTCCGTAGATGTACACATGTACCTGCCTAGATCCTCCCAGTTAAAGAGGGTTTCCCAGCAATGCCCTACATGGCAAGTGTTGACATTGCAAGGTCAAGAGTTGAAGGAAAAGGATGTCTTCCACGCTGGGTGTTCCTGGGAATTAGGACTGTATCCAAGTGCTTCAGCATAGATGCAGATAAACTTGAAGCAGCTGAGCCTGGAGAAAAGGATCTTCACATAACTGGGGCAGAAATATGGGCATTTTCTTGGTCAGGGGTCTTCTGTGTGGCCATCACCCTACCCTTGGTCCTTCCTTAAGCCTTCTGCTTGTGAGATGGAAATGCTGCATCTCCCAACCCTAAAATCATTAAACCTGTCAGCAACAATAAGCTGAGAGAAAGGGATTTGGAAGATCCTAGATTTTCTAGGTGCTCATTTGCTTTCTGCCTGTGTTTTATAGCCCCCTAGGCTCTTCAGGGCAGATTGGTATCCCCCTGGGAGCAGCAGCTGGCTCACCACGAGCAAGCACCATTCCTGCCACCTGAGTTGTCCCGAGCCCAGCATCCTGGGTGGCTTTAAATCCTGGGATCATTTGAAATCCACGATAATTTCTCAGTCCTTGCCTAGCGGCTGCGGATCACTCACAAAATGGCAGGAGGCAAATGGCACTCACAAGTTTGCTGGAAGCACAGCGTTCCCAACAGCAAAGCCCACGGCTGAACGGGACGTGGCGGGATAAACAGCCGCAGCGAAAGGCCGGGACTGTGCTCCAGCTGTGGGATGATTTATGAGACAGCAGGAGCGCGGCTCCTTCTCGGGCAAACGGGGCAGATCCGAACCAGATGTCTAACCTTTATCTCGACTGCTGAGGAGACGGAGGAGCAGACAGGGGAGAGAGAGAAAGACGTTGGAGTTTCCATTAGCTGCCGCTCCGCTGCCTTCCAAAGCCAGCCCAGAAAGAAAAATGAGCACCAGGAGCCAGGAAACTTTGCTTTGGTGAACTATATGTTTTGTTTCGCCCGCCGCTGCTATAGCGACCGCGCCGAAAGGAAAGTGCGGCCGGCTGGGGTGACCTCATCCTGTTGCTCCATCAAAATCGGATATTGTAAAGGTATCACCCGGGCACAGGGTTGAGGACGTGCCCTTCGCTGTGCTCTCCAGGACAGTGGGGCTGGAAAGGGCAGGAATAAGGGGAATGAGGGCAAGAGGTTGAAGATTTTGCCCACCTCGGGAGCAAGACACCTGGGGGGAGATGTGGGAGAGTGGTGGGTGCTGCCTCGTGCTCCCAGGGAAGGGGCAGCTTTTGGCCACTGGAGATGAAAAGCTTTTGGGAAGGCTGTTTTTACAGGGGGGGGGGAGTGCTGCATCCAGCTCTGGGGTCACAGCACAGGAAGGACATGGACCTGTTGGAGCAAGTCCAGAAGAGGCCACAGAGATGATCAGAGGGATGGAGCAGCTCTGCTCTGAAAAAAGGCCGAGAGAATTGGGATTGTTCAGCCTGGAAAAGAGAGGGCTCCAGGGTGACCTAACTGCAGCCTCCCAGTACCTGAAGGGAGCTTCCAAGAAAGATGGAGAGGCTATGGAATGACAGGACAAGGGAGAATGGTTTCAAAGTGACAGAGAGTAGGTTTAAATTGGGGATAAGGAAGAAATTCTTGCCTGTGAGGGTGGGGAGGCCCTGGCACAGGCTGCCCAGAGAAGCTGTGGCTACCCCTGAATCCCTGGAAGTGTCCAAGGCCAGGTTGGACGGGGCTTGGAATAACCTGGGCTGGTGGAAGGTGTCCCTGCCCATGGTAGGGGTGGGACTGGATGGGCTTTAAGGTCCCTTCCAATCCAACCCTAGGGATTGTCTGATTCCCAAACTCCTAGCTCCATGCCTTGCAGCCAAGGGAATACCCTAGGAATAACATCCAGCTCTCACTCACTGAAAATTAGCTTCCAAACCTAGGATGAAAGCACCCCAGTGAGCTGCTGGGGATCCCCTCTGAGATGGGAGTGTCTCAGTTTTAGGATATCCCAGTGGACAAAGGCCAAATAAGCCATTGCTGCTGAAAAAAGGTAGAAATTATTTAAATGTGTGTAAATATATATATATTTTATATATATATAAACATGTGTGAATATATATATAATTATATAATATTTGAAGCTTATAAATGGGCTTTGCAAGATGGTGAGTGTAGTCAATGAACTGAAGAGGAACTAAAGGCCTGGAAAAAAAGGTTGCTAGGGACAAAATCAGTAGTTTGTTATTTCTAAAATACCCCTCTATCTTTCCAGCAGTGATTAATTCGGCAGATGGGGAGGTTGCTTTGGAGGTTAATGAAAAAAATGAGCATTGCATTAGACTGACTGGAATATTGCAGAAGGCATGACACAGCCTTTGGAAATAACTGGAGCACTCTTCTGTGGCGTCTGGATTTCAGGCTCCCCTGCTGCTTCCCTGCTCCAGCCCTCAGAAGATCCTTATATTTACTGGTGGCAGATCTCAGATGACAACGTTACCACCTACTGTCTAGCAGCTAAAAGCTTAAACAAGTGCCATTTGGAAAGGAAAGTTAAATATGCTCATTCACTGCTCCCACATTTTTTTCCCCCAGAAATCTGGCAATTTTTGGGGCAGGAATGATTTTCTAAGGAAAAAAAAATATGTAATCAATGGCATAAAAGGGAAGTTTTGCAGCAGGAGGATTAGATACAATGAGTCTGACCTTTCCCATTAAAACTCGCAGCTCCACCGATCTCATGGCATTGCACTTTGCCCCAGTTCATTTTTTTTTTAAGGCTGTTAGAAATGAGAAATGATTTTGGAAAAGCCAGAATCCTGCCCTGGGTGCTGTGCATGACTCCCTGGGTGAAACTCCAGCTCCTGGACTCCTGGCACTTGGATTTACACAGGGGTGGATCTTGAATAAACCGACTGACAGGTTGACACACAGCAAAAAGTGGCCAGGTCCTGAAGCCTTTTCCAAAATAATTACTCAAAATCCCCACTTGCATTGTACTCCTTTCCTCCATGCTTTCTCATCCTTCATCCCTTTTCCTTGGGATGCAAACCATGGGCAAAGGCACCACAGCTCTGCACCATCCTCTGTGCCCTCCCAGCAATAAATGCAGGTGGTCCTGGACTGGCAGAAGCATCATATTTAATCCATCAGGATGGATTATTTAATGCTATTTCTCCCTCAGGATGGAGAAGGGCAGAGGGGCACCTCCAGAGCAGCCTGGAAGCTGCATCCCCTCTTCCTACCTTAAAAGCCTGTAGGTTGTAGGTGTCAGTCTGGGAATAAAGCAGCAGATTGGCCAATGAGACACTTAGAAATGCAAATGTTACCCTGAAAAACCCCAGTGGCCATGCCCATGAGGTCTGTGAGAACAGCCACAGCTCCTCACACAGGTAGAACACAGGCTAAGCAGCTTGGGGAGCACCACACTCGTGGCAGGTGCATTAGGTGACGCCTCCAGTTTGCCTGTAATTTTAGGCAACATGTGCTAATTGTCCTAGCAAGCAGAATTAGAATTGTCTTCCCAAGGGAGGCTATTTCTTGAAGTCAGCCAACTCAGACCATCCAGCCCATTATGCCCATTTCCCAGCAGGACAGGGTGGATCAGTCAGGCTTAATTCCTAAGTGCAAAAGCCTTGTCACAAGTGCTAGAAAAATATCTGCAGTTTGGGAGAGCTTAAGGAGCTCTGAAATACTTGGGATTAAAGCCAGCTTCATCCTGAAAGTGGGAGGTGAGCAAAGAAGGCAGGTGTCAGTGCCTGAGCAGGGCACAGGCCCTCAGGGATGGATCCCAGATTAAACAGCCTGATGAGGAGACTGAGGAGAGACCTCATAGCAGGCTAAAACTTCCTCACGAGGGGCAGTGAAGGGGCAAGCACTGATCTCTGCTCTCTGTGAGCAGGGGCAGAACCTGAGGGAAGGGCTGCAGCAGTATCAGAAAGGTTTGGGTTGGATCTCAGGAAAAGGTTCTTCCCCAGAGGGTGGTTGGCACTGACCAGGCTCCTCAGGGCAGTGGTCACAGCCCCAAGGCTGCCAGAGCTCCAGGAGGGTTTGGACAACACCCTCAGGGACAGGGTGGGATTGTTGGGGTGTCCTGGGCAGGGCCAGGAGTTGGACTCGATGGTCCTTGTGGGTCCTTTCCAACTCAGGTGATTCTAATTTGGGGGCTACAGCCAATTTTTAGTGGTGTTTTTTCCCCAATCTGAACAAAGCCATATCTGCCCTATTTTCCTGCCCCAGCTGCCTTGGGAAGGGATGTGGGCATAGAGAAAAGGATGGTTACCCTTCCCACCTAGGGCTTGTGTCACCCCACAGCTTCAGAAACCAGGAACCATCACCTGCACACCTACATTTAACAACCCAGATCTTTTTTCACTTTTCCACAGCTTTTCTAATCCCTCATCCACTTGGCCCCCCTCTGTTTGAAGCCCCCACTTTTGAGACCCCAGTTCTGCCACAGACACTTGAGCCATGGCTGCACTGGGAAGACTGAAAACGGCCCCTCTTTTCCACCCCTCCTCTTCTGCCACTGCAGCAGGCAGAGCAGCTGGAATGTTGCATCCTTTTTTCAGTTTTATTTTTGGGACTAAAAAGGCATTTTTGTTTGCAGTCTGGAACCAAACTCATTGCAAAAGAGAGGGCTGTGCTCTGGTGAGCCCCGTGCATCGTCCCTGCAGCTGCGTCCCTGGGACGTGTGATGCTCGTGGTCACGTAAAGATGGGCAGGAGAACATCCCCCTGGCAAATTCTCTTTGGCAGGCCGTGCCTGGGAGTGCTGAGCTCTGCTCTTTTCCGAGGGGACTTGAGGATTACCTGAACCAGTGCTGTGCTGATCCCTGGATGCCCATGTTCCCAGCTCCCCTCCTTGCAGCGTGGGCTCAAAACGTTTTCCCAGATGGGTTTCCCTGTGCGGGGACAACTCATCCTGACTCACAGAATCTCAGACGGGCTTGGGGTGGAAGGGACCTTAAAGATCATCTCGTTCCAACCCTCCTGCCAGAGGGTTTTCCCTTCTCTCACGCCCCACAACTGTGCATCCCACCAAATTCCTCCAGGCATGCGAGAGGCTGCGTGTGATGAGTTTCCCAGCCTCAGCAGCAGCATGGGAAAAGCTGCAGTTCCCAGGCACTGACAAAATCCTCTATCTCCCCATGAGTTTTATCCCACCTTTGCTCCCTTGGCATTTTCAGCAGGTAGGGAGAGGTCCAAGACCTGTTTGTCAGCCCCCAACCTGCCAGAGGCACAAAGGAGCTGCAGAAACTTGGAGCAGTGGTGAATGCTTGAGCCTTCCCTCAGTTCTGGGATACCATGGGGCCAATAACCCTTAGAGAGGATGAGTAGAAAGGATTTATTTCTGCAGAAAATACATCTCCTCCTCCCCAGCCTCAGCTCCCTGCATGTCTGTCTGCACCAGAAATCTCAGAAATTTCCATGGCACTGCTCTCAGGAAATCTCTGCATTTCTCACAGACGTGCCTACGAAGGGACACCGATTGCACAAGATGGTCCCAGCACTGGGGAAGTGAGAGTTCAGGGAAAAAAAAAAAAAAAGAGAGACAAAAATCCCAAGCAATAACTCCTCTTGGAAAAAGCAGTCAGAAGTTTGAAGCTCATCCAGACCACTGCTCTGGAAATCAAGTTGAAAAATCTTGTGACATCAGGCTCTCTTAGGGGGTCGCTGCTATTTCCCAGCTGTAAAACCCCGGGAATTTTGGTAGCAGCCCATGGTGGACTTCAGAAGAGCTAGAAAGACAATGCTGCAGTGGCCAAACAGCACTTACAGAACCATTAAGAACCATTAAGTTTTGGAAAGCACGAAACACAAGTCACTCTCCATAGATAACAAATCTCCATGGAAATGTTCTGAAGGTCCAACTGCATCCTGGTTTCACCCACCTCTGGCCTCAGCAGACAGCCCCAGTGGGAACTTCTGCTGTGAGACAAATTTGGCACTTCTGGACACCTGATTTCAGGCCAGGCATATTGAAGGAGATAAATATTTGCATTTTTGAAATGAGCACGCACTTGTTCCAAGAAGTGTCCCTGGAAGTTTATGGATACATTGGAAAATCACATGCAAATGGATGGAGATGGTTATTATCCCAGAGGAGGTGGTGCAATCCTGAGTTGGTCAGTGATTGCATTCCCTAGGAATAAGACCCAACTGCCTTATTTTGGAGGTTGGAAATGGGAAAAATAAAAAAAAAAAAATTAAAAAAAAATAATAAAAAAAGGAAATTTAACAATAAAATATATAAGAGGAGTTTGTCCTGCTTGCTGAGCAGCTGGGAGATGATGGATACACCAGGGACAGGAGCAGTGGGGTGGAAGTGGAGCACCAAGAGCAGCACTGGGCTGAGCTCTGTGGTTGAGCATCGTCTCCCTGCCTCCCACACAGATCCGGGACCCAGCCGTGACTGCATGAGCTCATTGCTGGGGTGTCTGAGCCAGGAGGGAAGGGAAAGAGAGGAAAGGCAGCTCCAGAAAAAAGGAGGATCAAAAAGAAAAAAAAGAAGGGGAGGGTAGGGGGAAGAGAAAGGGAAAATGGAAAATATATATGTATTTAAAAAAATAAACTGAGGGAAAAAAAGGAAAAAAAGAAAGAGGGAAGGTAGAAAAGGGAAATGGGAGGTATATATGTAGGAAAAAGGGAAGAGATAAAGGAAAAAGGGAAAGGAGAAAAGGAAAAATGAAAGAATAAAGGAAACAGACAAGAGGAAGAAGGAGAAAGGTAAAAGAAAAAAGGAATTAAAAAAAAAAAAAAAAAGGAAAGAAAAAGTTTGAAGCTGAGTCCACATGGACTATGGCAACTCATGGAAGGAACAAGGAGTGGGATGGGGACCAGGGTAAGACCAAGGGACTGTTTTCCTGCTGAAAACAGTCTCCCTGCCAAACCCAGAAATGGTGGGGGGTGAAATCATCTTCACTTCAATGCCTTTTGAGCCCATATGAAATGGGGCTTTGAGCCCTGTGTGTATTTATCACGTGTACAAGCAAGGAACTCTCCTGGCCCAAGGGGCTGAAAAGGGGCTGGTTTTGGGATTTCATAGACCTCTTTGCTCTCTGTGAGGCTGGCAGGGGGCAACAGCCCCAGCACAGGCTCAGACAGGGAGGGGTGCAAGGAAATAACCCTCTCTGTGGAGAACCAAGTGTTTTTTTGAAGACCCTGCTTGGCTGGTCTCCCCTCCGAGCTGGTTGAGACAAGGGGATGATTTGTGGCCACAAATCCCTGCGTGAGATTTGGAAGAGGTCCCTTGCTGACATTACAGCTGCTGTCTCCTGCTCTAAGGGCCAGGCTGGTGGAAAAAAAAAGGAGAATTTCATCAACAGCCACAGCAACTTTAATCCTCACGCAGTTGCCATCATCTGCTCTGGTTCCTGCATGACTGGGATTGCACCGTGGAGCAGGATCCCATGGGAAAGCCTGTGGGGCAACTCATCCCCTAACTCTCCCCATCCCAACTGGTTCATTCAATCAACAACTCAATTGCATTTTCCCAGGAAGGTTCTAAAAATTCTGCAGAAATGTGCTTCAGCCACAGAGGAGCTCAGTTACAAAAACCCCGTGTGCTCACAGAGTCACAAACTGCTTTGAGCTGGGAGGGACCTTCAAGATCATCTACTTCCAACCTTGACCTTGGGTACTCAAGCAGTCCTCACCTCATCTCACCTCACAATAAACCACTGATAAAACCTCTTAACTGCCCTCTGGGAATCATAAAAGCACCTTCAAGGCAGAGTTTTATTTGTGCTGCCCCTGTGGGAGCCAGCTTGGAGGACACCCACTGGCTGGCTTGGGCAAACCCTGCCAAAAAAACTGATGATGCCATCACTGGGGGACTGAGAAAAACCCAGCCCTCAGGTAGCTACAACCCACCTGCACTGTGGCTCTTCTGGAATTATTTTATTAGCAAGGCAAAGCAGATAAGGAGACTTTCCTCCCAATGGCAAATCCAGCCCCACTGATGTCCTGGAAGATGTGAGAAGTGAGTGGGCTTCAAGCATATTTTAAGCTGTTTCCCTTCAGAGTGGGAATCAGAGATGTGCTGTGGGGAGCTTGGGGTGGAGCAGCAGGCTGCTTCTCCATACAATCCCCCCTGGGGATGCAATCCTACCCTAAAGTGGGAGATTGGCACCGGGATGGGGCCTTTCCATCCTTCTGCAGTGATGACCTTTCTCATTGCACCTTTCTACCCACATTTTTTTAACCCACAATATTCTCACACCATCCCAGTCCTTAACCACTAAACAAGCCTTGATACAGGGTGTCCCTTGCAACCCTACCAACGTGGCTAATTCCTCAAGAAAGAGCAAAACCAAGCCAATAATTCATCCAGCTCTCCAAGCCCTTGCCACTGCCATTTTTCAGAAACTCAGGGGTGGATGCTGGCTGATCCAAGGCAGAAATTCTAGTCATTTCCTCCAATTAGTATCTTTTTCCTTTACCTCACTGATGCAATTTTCTGCAGAGAGCTTTACTGCACCATGAGGTGTCTCATGTTTTACAGGGATGGCCAAACACCTTCTTGAAACAGCAATCGACTGCCCAAGCTGGGCTTAAAGAAACTCAGTGCTTTCTAGTAATATTTTAATCTAATAATACCTCAATCTGGGAAAACTTCAAGCTTTGGTTTAACTTTGCACCCTCTCATTTCCTGGGGACTTTACTGTATGGGAAGACACGGCACAGCTTTGCTTGTGCAAAACCACTCCTCCCTCTGTCCCCCAGTGGCACAGGGTTGGCTGAAAACTTGTCCCCAAAAGCTTTGCTATTTGGCTGCTTTCCCTCTAATATTTTTGGATGAAACAATATTTCTCAGTGAAGAAAAGCCAGACATGAGAGCCCGACTTTCCTGGCAGCCCCTCGGGGCGGGAAGCTGGCAGGTGACCACGCGCTGCTGGGCTGCGCTGGAAAAAACGCCCTTGTCCCACTTCTGATCCCACTCAGGGCTGAAAGCCGTGATCATCCCTCCCCTGAAAATCCTGACAGGAGAAAACAAGTTTCTGTAGGGAACAGCTTAAAAGAAAGCAAATTAGTGAAAGTCTGAATACCCTGGGGCAGGAAAATTCCCAAAGCACAATGTCGATCGGGTTGGCAATGAGATTTCCCAGCTCCTTCCACACCATGGCCACAGGTGAGAACCAGGTAAAACCCAGCACCCAGGGATGTGCTACCAAGGGGAAAGAGCCAAAGAGATCCCTGTTTTCCTTCTTCTTTTTTAATAAAAGTTCAGATTTGCACCATTTCTGGAACATCCATCTGTTTGCTGGGGTCAGCAAGTGCACAGGGAGAGATGGACTTAGTCTCCCCCCTGATTCCTTATCATCCCACTTTCCCATACATCCAGCTCCCTCACTTCCATTATCATCCAACAGCATCAAGGATAAAAATACATTTATTTCCATGATTTTCCTGATGTTATTCTGCCAGTCAGCAGGATAAAAATGAGAGACCCCAGGGAGGTGACGGTGGAGGGCAGATTTTAGGATCTGGAGGCAGATTTGGGGCTGAAAATGGTAGATTTTGCTTAGAAGGTGAAGACTCAGGAGCCTGGAGGGATATTTTGAGGTGGGAAAGGCCAATCTGGGTTGAAAAGGGCCGATTTGGGGCTGGGGGATCAGGGCAGAGGTTTCTGGGCCAGGAGAAAGGCTGCAAATGCCCTTTGCATTCACCCTTTGCTCTTGCTGTTACTTCTGCCCAGTACTGGGAAGTGCTGCTGGATGGTTCTTGTCCTGCAGAGAGAAACATCTTTCTCCTGAATTTTTGCCTGAGGTTACTCATTTTCATCTGATATGCAGAAATCTCTCCCATTTCAGACGTGAGGCCTCAGTATTTTCTTCAGTCCTGAACCTCTCACATGATTGCACTGGCACAGAAGCCAGAAAAGTTTAGTCATGGCCTATGTCCCTCCTGTGCCAAGGAGGACAGAAATGAAAACAACCACTTTCAAAGACTGTTGATGGACTGAATCCCAGCCCAGAGCTAACAAGCTGGAGACATTTGCCCCAGGAATCCTGTCAGTCACACACACACACACCTTCTCAGTCAAATAAAAGGAACCTCCAACTCCAAAAACCTTCGGTTTGAGGCCAAAGAACAAAAGGGGAAAAACCACAAGTTGAGGACTTTGAAAAGAAGTTTGTGTTAGAGAGTATTTCCCACCTTTCTCAGTTTCCTTGAGCTCTGCCTCAAGGAAATGGCAATGATCCTCCCTTCTCACAGCAGCTGATGCTGGAGACCTCAGATCCCTCTGGTCTCCTGCTCCATCCTTGCCACTGCCCTAGGGAAGCTGTGCTTCCATCTTTACCTCAGCTCTTCCCACATAAACTGAGTCAAACCTCAGTGAAATCCTGATGTTACCTTAAATATAGGGGGTTTTAAGGAAAAACTCATGTCATCTTTCTTTAATTTATTCCCATCAGTGTTAGGGGTTTCATACTGAATCTCACACTGAATTTGATGTCTGTGAATCCTTCCCCAGGAAGGGCTGGGAAGTCCCCATGGGCTGGGATTTCAGGACAGATCCCAGACCCATGTATGAAACAAGGATAGCTCCACAATCCCAGTGACAGCCATGGCTTTTACCCTCATTTTTCTTTTTTCTGAAAGAGAAAACAAAGCAAAAGAAAAACCCACTCAACACTTCCCTTGTTTTTAAAGCAGAAGTTCCTGGCTGGCCTGCTGAGACCACCTGAACCAGTCTCTGCTGCATGTGGTGCTCAAAGGGGGCTGAAAGGAAATCTTAGCCTGGAGCAAGGGCAGCCCCAATCCAGGAAATTCAAATTCCCACACACCAAACTTCATTCCTCTGCCCTTCAGCTCCATGCCCAGGTCATTGTGCTGGAAAACATGTCTGCAAATGTCCATTGCATGGATCAGGGCAGGACTTTGCCCCTTTTTTCTGCTAAGAAAACACACTGACTTTATATAACATACATGTATATATCTATCCCTAGAGACACATAATGGGTTAATCCATAGAATGACTTCAGTAATGAGGGTCAGATGTGCATGAATGACTCAACTAATGTTTTCATGGAACAAATATCCCTGTTCCTGTTCTCTGACCTTAAAATAAGTGGAACCATAACGTGAAAGCAGCCGTGTGGTCCCTCTTCAGATTTGCTGGTATTTTGCTCACATTTTGAGGACAGGAACAAATGAGAGCTGTGCAAGAGAACAGTGAAACTGGGTGACTTGTTAACTAGCTCAGGTTTAGTTGGACATCCATACCTGACATGCTGGAGGACACACCTGTGTGGAAGCATGATGTGCAGCTGAGGCTGAGCTGGTGCCAGATTTGGTTCTGAAACTAAGTTGTGCAGAGAAGCTATGGACTGGATGCAGTTTTCATCAATTCTGTAAAATCCTTGTTTCTGAACACCTTTGAAGGTCTTGAAAATCTCCACTGAGCCACGTGGAGGGCCAGACTCTGGGAGGGATATGAGGTGGGTGATAATAAGCAAGGTTGAGACCCTGAGGGGACTAACAAATATGAAACACCAAGCTGAGCTGGACTGATGGGGCAAGCAGTGAAACTCCACATGATGCATCCCAAAAGAGAGGAGTTTTGTTCCTGAAAGCCAAGACAACAGGTCCACAGATACCATCAAGGGGCTTTTAGGAAGAAAATGCATGGGAGAGAAAATTCTGGAGTGGTTAGGGGTTTGGGAAATTGTAATGGGAAAGAAAAAATGAATGTGGAAAAAAGTTCACTTACAAAATAAGAGCTCACATTGGTCAAATGCCTAAAACTATGGGGAAACTCATATGGAAGGAGAAGCAATTCAAGTCCCTAGTCCTTAAATGGATAAAAATGCTCAGATACATTGGAAGCAACATCAGGACAAATGCTGTCCACAAGCTCTGGCAAGGCAGAGACTGTGTGATTGATGCACTGTGGGCAAGACACTGCCAGCTTCAAGGACATCTGGAAGGAACCAGTGTCCAGAGCTACTGCTAAACAAATGAGCTGTCTGACTAAATAACTTTCCTGGAAAAACCTTCAAGATACAATCCTGCTGCAGCAGAAGAACATGAGCAGCATCTCTGGTTTTGGGAAGGTCATGTTGCCCAAAGTCTTGGGGAAGGGTTAAATGGTGAGTGAAGTTAAAATTAAAATCAAAATAAACCTGCAATCTTAGGATCCCAAATAGAAAGAGAAAGAGGATACCTGCTCCTCTGGATGGAATGATGGATCATTCCCGGGGTGAGGAGTCCCAAATTTGGGTTTCCTCCACTGTCACCTACCAATCGTTTTCCCAACACTGCATGGGTGGACCTTGACTGCTCTCCCCTTTCAAGGAACAGTCTTTTGCTGATTCAAAATATAGGATTTCCCAAGTTTCCATTTTAATTTGTTGTGCTAACAACATGCCTGAAACATTTAAGCCCTGGGGAATCTGGAGCAATATAAGCAGTAACAGATTAACCAGCAAAAAAAAAAAAAA